>VMDO01005447.1:25490-111942 GCA_007922755.1 Pedetes capensis | reverse complement strand
TTCTTCTTCTTCTTCTTCTTCTTCTTCCTCTCCCTCCCTTCCTGCCTCCCTCCCTCCTTCCCTGTCTATTTTTTCTTTTGTAGTAGAGGTTGAACCCACAGCCTTGTGCATTCTAGGCAGATGTTCCACCTCTGGGGTGCACCCCCACCTTTTTTTTAATTTGTTGTTTTGAGACAGGGTCTTGCTAAATTACATAGGCTGCCTCTGGCCTCAAACTTGTGATACTGTTGCCTCCACCTCCTGAATAGCTGGGATTATAGGCATGTGCCACAGCACCCGACTTTAGAACATGAAGTTCTTATGTATTTTTTTCTTTCATGAGACATTAGCACCTGTCTTTTGTGGTGCCAATGTGTTTATTATACCTTTGATTATTTATCACAGTGGCCATAGAGTCCTCTGGTATTCTCCTAGGAGGAGCCGTCAGTTGCTTTGATCAAATGTTTTCCTGGTCTGGGATCATCTCTGAGACAGAATCCATCCCCAACTCATTTTCCAAGAAAGGGTGCTTGTTACATAAAGTTGTTTAATCTTCACATTCTAAAAGTGACTTAATTCTCCTTGCACACATGATTGATTGTCCTGGTGAGCACAGGGCTGTGGACTAAAAGTGTTTTCCTTCTGAACCTTGAGAGATTCACTTGGTTGAGTTCCAGCATCCAAGCTGCTAATTGGAAATCAGATGGGATGCGTGTTTGATTCGTACTCTTGGCAGGTCACTTGCTTCTGTCCCCCTGGAAGCCTTCCTGTGATGGTATTTCCAGAAGTCAGTCTTTTTCTTTGGGTTATGCTGGGCATTCTATAAGCTCATTTAGTTTAAAATCTCATGTCCTCAAGCACTGGGAATTCTCATCTCTTATTCCCTTGATAATTCTTTCTTTCTATGTGTTCTCTTCCTTTCCTTAGGGACTTTTACACCAAATGGATGTTACCTCTCTTAAATTGCCCCTCTGTTTTGCTTTCAGTTTTCCTTGCAATTTCTTTCTCTTTGGCTCTTTATATTCTGGGAGCTTCTCTTACTTTTATTTTCTAGCTATAGCATTTAAAATAGTCAGTCGTATTTTTAATATTCTTACGCTCCTGTTGCTTACTTGTTCATAATAGTCAAAGTGTCTTCTTAAGTCTCTCTGAGATGATGGTGATGATGATGATGATGATGATGATGGTGATGGTGGTGGTGGTGGTGGTGGTGGTGGTGGTGGTAGTGACGGTTCTCTTCTGTTTTCTAAATCATGTCTCTTTCTTCCAGAGTTCTTTTATTTCCTTTTCTCATTGCTAAACTAAGCCTTTCTTTTTCTTGCTTCTGGTTCTCTGAATTTACCAAGTGATTTTTGTTTAGTGGTGTAGAAAGAACAATTAGGAATTTTGACATTGCACTCTGGATGGGATGGGGCAGAGTCAGAATGAAGGGTAACAACATGCTTAAATAAAAGCCTTTACATTCCACCTTTTCCCCTTTTATTTCCAGTCTGACTTCCATTCTTTCCCTTGGTCATGCCTGCTCTCTGTCAACCCAAGCTTCCAGGGCTCTGTGGGGCCATCTGAACCCCACTGTACCTGCTGGCCCTTGCAGGTTGCCGTGTGTGATTGCTTCACTAGTCAGCCTTGCTTTCTGCTTCAAGATGTGCTTTAAAAATATTTTTGTTGGTAGCTGGGCGTGGTGGCGCACGCCTGTAATCCCAGCAGCTCAGGAGGTGGAGGCAAAAGGATCACAAAAGGCAAAAAAGGATCACAAGATAGAGACCAGAGTCAATCTACATAACTTAGTGAGACCCTGTCTCAAAAAAGTAAAAAAAAATTGGTCTGGGGATACAGCTCAGTGGTCCAGCACTTGCAGAGCATGCAGGCACAAGGCCCTGGGTCCAACCCCCAGTACCACAAAAAAAAAAAAAAAATTTTGTTGGTGACATCCACATATTTGAGCTCCTCTTTACTTAGTTGTTATGTACATGTTGGTTTGTTCCTTTTTGAACTTTTATACTTTTATTTCAGTTATTCTTTAGAAGGAACCAGAAGTCAATGTGTATATGTTTGTTCCACCATGTTAGATTGTTGCCAGATAAAATTTCCCCAGCTATAATTTAGCTTTGATTTTTCTGAATGTCTCTTCTGGATAGGTCCCCTATCAGTAAAAACAAAACAAAACAACAACAACAACAACAACAACAACAAAAAGCAAAAACAAAAACACTTTTCTGGACTCAACTGTCAGAGATCCAAGCAAAATGATCCTAAATCTAGAAAAATCCAGCCTAGAACTGGAGGTTCCCTTCTCCAGGACAGGCACCTACTGATCATAAAATGCAGTCCCAGAGAACTGTCAAACCAGATGGAACCTCTCCGGTTGTATGGCAAGAGCGTCTCATTTGAGAAATGAGGGAGCTGAGGCTCAGAGAAGCTAACTACTGACTGAACCAGATAGCCCATGACCCCAAGTCTTCCAACTCCTCCCCTTGCTCTTTCCACTTCAGCAGGTTTAATTTTAATTAAATTGCTGCTGATTAAAATATAATTCCAATCTTTAACTGGTGGGGAAAGGGCTGAATTTAAATAGGCACAACTCAGGCAACATGAACGTGACCCTATCGAAGAACCCTGACTCCAAACTCCAACTTTAAAATAAAATTGAAACATTTTCAGCATGTTTTTGGGAGGACCGCATGGTGGACTTGAGACAGGAGACATATTAACATTCTCCTTTGTCTCCTGGGATCAGTGTGTCATCTTGAGGGCAGCCCCTGTGGAATCAGTATGGGCCAGAGACCCAAGGTGTCACGGGGGGCTCAGAGCCTGGAACATGGCCCAAAAAGGGACCCACGCAAGAGAATCACCCCTAATGTCATGTCAACCACGAGACCAGGGACCTAGGCTTCCCAAGAGAGTTCTCTAAAGGAAAGCAGATTCGTGTTATATGTAAGGCAAGGCATCTGAGTTAGCTGGAGACTATTTATCATTATTTTTTGGTTAAAAATAAAGGATGATGAAGCCCAGCCCAGGCCTGGTTCACATAAAAGCTGATGTAAAACAGATTTACAGCAATGCTCTGCTGTGCATTAATGTGAGGCTGAGCTCAGAGGGGGCGCATCCATCTCCGAGGAAGCTGAAGTGAGCGGGATTTAAAAGGCGGCCTTTCTTTGTTCCATAATGGGTTGGACACTTCAGAGTAAAAAGAATCAAAAGGTGTTAAGGATGATATTTATAACAGCAACACTGCACACCTATTTTGGTAATAGGCTTTAAGTACTTAAGACATAGAATCGTCTTGTATTTAATGAGCTAGGCTATGTCTCTTCCTTTGTAAGTTTGTCACATAGGAGCGATGTCGAACACAGCCTGCAAATAAATGGTTGTTAAACCAGAAAGGCGATGTCCAGGGCCTTAGTTAGCTTAGTGGTCTAAAGGTCTTAAATTCCCCAGATGGCTCATGAGGCATGCAAATGGATCCCTTCACAGGAGAGAGGAGGTTACCCACATAATGCAGAGACCCTGCATAACAATTACAACTTTCAGTTAGCTTGCCAGAAGTTTAACTTATGTGTCATGAAATACTCAGAAATTAGATACATCCAAAGTTTGCCCTTCTCTGTATTTCCTTAAGTGTGCAGGCAGAGTTAGAAATATTTGCAAGTGTTTTTGGAGGAGGTCTTTGCTTTATACCTGGAGTTAAATTTTTTTAGAGCCTTTACAAGGTCTGGTCATAGCTGTCATTAACATTTTTGGACCCCTCAGTTTTCTTCTTGGTGGCTTGGAGGGCAGAGAAGAAAGAGGCAGTGGAGTGAAGCAGGGGAAACTAAGAAGATTTTACAGGTGTGACAAATAAGAAAGAGGCTGCTCACATCACAAAGGAAGCCAAGGAGTTTCCCCATTCACGCACACTGAAGGAATCGCTATAGAAAGGAAAGGCAGGTTATTCTGGATGAGGTGAAGATGGGTTTCAGAGTCAGATGAGGGCACCTGAGCTTTGCAGAGAAAGTTGAAATGAGAGCAGTGTCTGTCCAGGTTCAGTGCATAGCAATTAGTTGAGACAGAAGAGAAGATAGAAGAAGATAGGCAGAGAATAAAAGTTGATGAGTTACCCCACTTCTGGTGTGAAAAGTTCATCAACCGAGAAGCCAAGAGTGCATGAGTAACTAGGGAATAATGAACCTCGCAGTGAGGCTGGCTCCGTTAATTCATTCCTCCCCCACCAGCCCCTTGCTCCTATTTTAGGATTATAAGAATGTACATTTTTCGCTATCTCTTGGGATCCCCAAGTTTTCTTTTGTCCCTGCAAGGGTCATTGACAGGTTCTCACTGGTTGATAGAGCGTTGCAAACCTTAAGCAAATTACACAACACGATTCTCCTGGTTCTATGCCAATCCAAGGGCACCAAGATGATTTTGAAGGGCCTTGATAATCTCTTCATATCCAAAGAGGGAATGTAAATTAACTTCTTCCTCTCACTGCGAGCGTTTTCGTAGCTTTCAGTGCACCCATCTTCCAGTTTTCAACACAAATCCACAAATATACTTTAGTAAATATATGTCTCTTTCATGTTTTTGCAAATGTTGCTTGCCATCTTCCTTCCTTGTCAGTCACGGAGTCAATAATAGCAGCAGCAAGGATAAGAACAACGTATGCATTTATCCACAGTCACATCCTCTTTTTCTGGAAGATTTCTGAGTAGTCAAGAGAGCTATTAACCTACCAATTTATGTATATTTCTCTCCAGGGTGAACTGAGACCAGATGTTCCTAACACCAAATGAAGTACACATTGGGCAATTATATGGCGGATTCTGTTCAGCAGAACAGATCTAAGGAACGGGAGCCATTTTGATGTAGCCTTGTCCAGGTTAGGTCCTGAATGTCTCACCTGAGCTGCCCTTGGGGATCACACTTCCTCAGTGGCTCCTCAGCTCCATTTTGTCTATGCTGCATAGCTGCTCTCTCCCGAAGGATCCATGAACAATCTCTGCAGTGTAAATGACAGGGGGAATTTTATTAGAGTGATAGAATTTAATTATCCATTTTTAGAATTGAGCGAGGATGCTAGGCTAACAGCCCAACACTCGCCCGCAGTGCCTGGGGAGAGCCTTCTCTGAAGAGCCGGGGCCCCGTGTTTTCAGAGCCTGCATTTGCCTGCTTCTCCTGCAAACCCACAGAGAATCTGCTCCTCTCCCCACTGCCAAACTCACTTCAAACCCTGCTGGGTACTGAGCCTGAATCCCGCGCAGAGAATCCCAACCATCAGATCTCACAAAAGATTTCGATTTTGATCAGGCTTCCATTTATCTTGTTTTTTGTCACCTGTACTTTTATTCCCCATCCTATAGATGACCAGGTCAGCGTATTGCCATCTTCAATAACCGCGCTCTATTTCTCTTTGAGTTATTTAAGGTTGCATTCGCTAGTTGCAGGGGGAAAATAGAATCATTTCAGTTTTGCCCCTATTTGAACTTAACTTTGTGCCTGCCTACGCACCTCCCACCGAAGCAGCGGGGGATGCGCAGCGCTTGACATTCGGAACGACCTTGTATGGATGGAGAGCGGCTCTTGGCACCAGTCAGAAGGTATCACCCTCGAAAGCCTTTCTTCTCCACATTCTCGATGACATTTGTGGGCTCACATGGCCTGGATACTGTGTGATATGTAGGCATCGGGGCATTGGTTCAAATGTTCCCTGTTTACTCACTTCTCCCTGACATCCTGTTTGATTTATCCACCATGCAATCTCTTTGTTTTAGGAGAGAGGAAAAAGAAAGAGCCTTGAAGGTTCCCAGTGTCTCTTTTTAAAATGTCTTCCTCTGTCTTTTCACAGTTGGAATGACACTCGATGTCATAGCCAAAGCACTCAACTGCACCCTGGACCCCAGATCTCTTTACCAGGTTCCAGAGGACACGCCCACTTGGACATTTAACAGCCTCTTAAAGTTAACATTTGCCAGCATCTTGACTTTGCCAACAACCTGCTCCTTCTCCAGCATTTTAGTCCCAGTAAACGGGAGCACCATTGATGTCATTGCTCAAGAAACTACACATAATTGCTTAAGCAAGGATGAAGGGCATCTCCCTTGCTTCTTTTTTCTTAATTGTATCCCCACTAACACAAAATATATCAGCAAGTCCTATCAGTTCTACCTCAAGAATACATCTCAAGTCCATATTCTTTTTGTCTTTACTGCTGCTCCAGTTCTAGTACCTTTGACTTGGACATCTGCAGGAGCTTTCTTTCTCTCTCTTGTTCACTCTATCATCTGTCTGTCTATCTATCTATCTATCTATCTATCTATCTATCTATCTATCTATCTAATCTATCCATCAATAATCATCTATGTGTCTGTTTATCTACCTACTTATCTGCCTCTCTATATCTATCTCTCTATTGTTGTTCTTGTTAGGTTCTACCAAGTCAGGTCCAACTCATAGCAATCCTCACAGGGTTTTCAAAGGCTGATCATTCCAGAATTGTTTTGGGAATTGATTGCCACATCCTTCTTCCATTTTCGTGGTGCTGGGGATGGAATTTAGGTCCTCAGAGAGTGCAGAGCAGTGTTCTACCCACTGAGTTAAACCTCAGCCCTAAGTTTGCAGCTATAGCACCCTGGCATCTGGTCCCACCTGATCTCAGAAACTAAGCATGGTCAGCCTGGTTAGTTCTTGAATGGGAGACTGTCTGGAAATACCAGGGCCTGCAGGCTAGGGAGAAGGACGCAGAAATCCACTCCTCAACCTGGCATTAATAATAACAAACGTTGCATAATTTCTACCTTCACTCAACTGTATTGTGGGATTTAGCTCAGTTGGTAGAGTGCTGCTTTCTGCTCTCTGAGGCCCTGGGTTTGATTCCAAGCACCACAAAAAATGGGAGAAGGACTTGGCAGGCTACTCCTCAAACAATCCAGAAACAATTATTGAAAAACCCTATATAAGGTTACTGAGTGGGATCTGACTCAACAGCACTCGTCTCTGTATACCTAAGTATTTCTCCATGTCTGTCTACCTGTCTCTCTATATCTCTATCTATTCATCTCTATATCTATGTATCTATATATCTATTTCTACTTCTATTTATATAATCTATTTCTCTGTCTCTCTATGTCTCTATCTTTATATACCTATCTCTATATGAAATTTTTTAAATGAGAAAATAATTTTTTTGTTTTAATAAAGTATAAAAGGTGGTATGAAAAAAATGTACCTTACAATGCTCCATTTATTCTCTGATAAATAAATATAAATTAAAAAATAGCAGCTGATAACCCAAATCAAATGAAATTGCCATTTTTAAATCATTGTGACCTTCAAAAGGTGCAGTTGAATATGGTTTGATGCATTCGTTTCTTATTCCTATCAGATTATTTGTAATTCACACACATACAAATACTTAAAAAGTATAATCTGTGTTCTTACTATTTTATACAAAAAATAGCCTCCTTTAGACTTTGGTTTGTACCAACTTCTTTTTCATTTACTAATATGTAGTAGAAATATTTTGTTAACAGCAGGAGTGTCTTTATTTTTAAAACAATTATTGAGTGGTCCTATTATATGGGTATACCATTATTAATTTGCTTTCTCTCTTATTGATAGATCTTAGGGCTGTTTCCAATATCTTGCCATGGCCCAGTGCTGGAATAAATAGTCTCGTACACACATTGCTTTATAAGCAGGCATTCTTTGCTGCATTATTCTCTGCATTATTCTCTGTCACTCTTTCCTTCCTCCAATGTAGTCTTTAACAACCAAAGTAATCTTTTGAAAAAATGATTCAAATCATGCCACTCTTGTACTTAAGATTGTCCAATGACTTCTATGTTTTATGGACTTTGCAGAGGCATTTGACTGTGTGGATCATAACAAATTATGGATAACACTTTGAAGAATGGAAATACCAGAGCACCTAATTGTACTCATGAAGAATCTGTACATGAACCAGAAGGCAGTTGTTTGAATAGAACAAGGAAACACTTCCTGATTTAAAGTTGAGAAAGGTGTGAGTCAGGGTTGTATCCTTTCACCATATCTCTTCAATTTATGTGCTGTGCAAATAATCTGAGAAGATGGACTTTATGAGGAAGAATGAGGCATCAGGATTGGAGGAAGACTCATTAACAACCTGCATTATACAGATGACACAACTTTGCTTGATGAAAGTGAAGAAGACTTAAAACATTTAATGATGAAGATCAAAGAACATAACCTTCACTATGGATTTCGACTCAACATTAAGAAAACAAAAGTCCTTACAACTGGGTCAGTATGCAATTTCATAATAAATGGAGAAAAGATTGAGGTTGTCCATGATTTTGTTTTACTTGCCTCTACAATCAACACCCATGGAAGCAGCAGTCAAGACATCAAAAGACATGTTGCTTTGGGAAAAGCTGTGGCAAAAGATCTCTTTAGAGTATTGAAGAGTAAAGATGTCACATTGAAGACAAAGGTGCACCTGACTCATGCCATGGTATTTTCAGTTACATCATATGGTTGTGAAAGCTGGACATTGAACAAGGGAGACAAAAGAAATGGTGCTTTTGAATTATGGTGCTAGGGAAAATTATTGAATATACCATGGGCTGCCAAAAGAGCCAAAAGATCTCTCCTAGAAGAAGTGCAACCAGAGTGCTTCTTGGAAGCAAGGATGGTTATACTGCATCTTACGCATTTCAGACATGTAGTCAGGAGAAAGACATCCTGTTTGGGAGAGTGGCAGGTCAACAAAAAAAGGAAAACCCTCCACCAGATGGATTGACACAGTGTCTGCAACCATGGGCTTAAACATAAATAAGATCGTGTGCCTGGCACAGAATCAGGGAGTGTTTCATTCTGCTGTACATAGGGTCGTTATGAGTCAGACTTGACTCAGGGGCCCCTAACAACACAATAACAATGACTTCCCATCTCATTCAGAATAAAAACCCCAATACCCTGTGCCAGGCAACCATGGCTCCCAATCACCTGCCCTCACCCTGTGCCTCTCGTCCAGGTGTCACCACACCCCTGACATTTTGTTCCTCAAACCTGCCAAGCTCATTCTGTATATCAGGCTGCTGCATCTGTTGCTGAGGATATTCTCTCTTGGATCTTCATATTCCTGCCTTCCTGTGCTTTGGGTTTGGCTTAAATGCAGTGGTGTGCAGGTAAGGGCTAAACAGCCAGGTATCTGGGAAAAGGAAGGTGTAATCTGTGGCATTTGCCAAGTTTTGTAAATACAATGCCAAGCACTATTTAAAGTTACCCATGTGATGTCATGCAGCTCATAAACTTGAGCAAATTTTAACAATCTGTTCTTTGAAGCTGGTAGCTGGCTCCAGCATAACAGAGCTTTAAATTGTAGTTTCTCTGAATAACCGATCTAAAGTAAGCCCCAATCATTGTGAAACATGTCTTTTTTTTCATTTTCATGTGAACCATGTCACTAGCAACCTGATCTTTCCTTGTTCACCTATTTATTGGACTACTGAATCATTTTTGCTCCCTCCCAGCAGACCCACACACTCACACAAGAACCTATGTCCCATGACAGCAGAGACCCTGTCTAAGGTTTTTCAGAATTTCTCTTTCCTGTGTTTAGATTGGCAGTTGGTGCATAATATGTAGTTAGAAAATGTTTACAGAATCACTATGTGAATGAATGCATTTCAATCAGTAATTAATTCCTTTGTCTAGTTCTGACCCTAAACCCATAACCATTTTTCTTTCCAGTGTTCCCCTAAATGAATTCTAAAATTCTGTTGCAATCTCAGTTAAATTTTCTGAGACCCTGGACTTTTTCTTTGATTGCTTAAATTGCCAGCTTCTCTGTAGTCTGATTCCACGTAACCTGTCCGACTTTGCTCTCTGCTCCAAGACACAGGCCCTGCTCCAGCTTGTGAGCTCCACTCAGTTACCACCTCTCATAATAGGCCAGATCGACTCCCGTTTCTGTTTGTTTGTGTGTATAGTCATCCACTTATATTGAGCATTTCCTCCCCTTCCCTCTTTGTTATCAACCCTTTGCTGTGTAATTCAAATCCTAGCTCTTCCTTGTAGCTGAGAAATTGTCAACTCTTGGCCTATAAATGAGGGTGCATCTTAGATGTATACTGTGTACCCTGATGATATTAAGAAATTAATTTTAGTAAGGATACAGGGGTAATGTAGGAGATGCCTTTATTCTTGGATAAAACAGACTGAAGTATGAAAGAGTGAAATGTTGTGATGTCTACAGTATACTTGCAAATTATTTTTGATATGGGGAAGAGAGAATCAGAGAAAAAAATGGAGCAAGATGTTAATAATTTATGCATGTAGGTGAAGAGTATGCAGATGTTCGTCACTACATTATTTTTTCATTATTTCTATAAGTTTGAAAATTTCAAAACAAAAAGTTGAGAGATAAACTGGTACATTAGAAATGCCATTAGGTTTTAACATAGTTGCCTGATCCCTGCCTGAAGATCATATTGATTCTGGTTCTGTAAGTTCTAGGTGGTTCCATACCTAGATGTAGAACTTGAAGTGTTGATGTGCAGTGTCTTGTGTCAAGTTTCCTTGGAGCCCAGTCTGAGACTATCTGCTCCTAGGAGACAGCTCTCAGAAGCAAAGTGGTGAGAGGAGCAGGATGGGGGGAGATGGAGAGAAAGTAAGCTAGGTATGTTTTACCTGGGGAGTGGCTCTGGCTGATCCTGAGGGAATGTTCTAGAGGAAAATCATGCTCCCATTTCTAGACAAGTGTTATAGTTTGGATATAAAACATCCCCCCAAAACTCACGTATTGAAGGCTTGGTACCTTATGCAGTGATCAGAGCTAGGGCTTTTGGGAAGGGCGATCATGAGAGCTGAGACCTAATCAATGGAGTAGTCTATTGATGGCTACATGATATCATGGCATTATTGGGAGATGGTAGATATTAGGAAGTAGGGATTGTGTGGCGTGCGCCTCCTGGTCCAGCCCAGATGTTCGGACGGGAGGTGCCACTACCCACACAGATACTAAACACAATTCACTCAGGACCCTCAGGTGAGGGGTGCAGACTCCTGCAGCCTTCTGGTCACTGGTGGAGACGGGAGAAAGGAAAAGCCTCAGGCACTTTTGCCTTGTGGGGACAAACACAGCTCTTTATTTCTCTCTCCCTGCCCTTAGAAGGGCAGGGAGAAACCCAAAGTGTACAGCTTTAAGTGCTAGCAGCTCTTATACAGCCTCAAGGGCAGATCCTTCCATGTTGGTGGTCTCAGTGGAGAGCGAGTTCTTTTGAGGCAGAAAGAGAGAGAGCTGTTTCCTCATCAGTGGTCCGGGCAAAAAAGGGGGATGAGCTGCCACAGTGCAGCTCCTTATAAAGCTTGCCCACGGAATGGCCTGAGCCAATCAGCTTTGAGTCCAATTGTCCAATCAGGTTCCGGGGATTTATGAAGAGTTTTGTACAAACATCCAAACAAGTTACTTTCATTTTCCCTAGATTTCTAATTTACAAACCAGATCTTCAAAAGCTGTTTTCCCAGTTTGGGGGTTTTTGCCAATTTTCTCCCAATTTCCCCCTACAAGGGATGAGTCAGAGGAAGTGGGTCACTGGGGGCATGACCTTGCTGGGGAGCGCCAGGCAGGGTGGCGCACACCTGTAATCCCAGCAGCTGGGGAGGCGGAGGCAGGAGGATCACAGATTCGAGACCAGAGGCAGTCTGTGTAACTTAGTGAGACCCTGTCTCAAAAAGTAAATAAAAGGGGGCTGGGGGCACAGCTTAGTGGTCCAGCACTTGCAGAGCATGAAAGCACAAGGCCCTGGATTTAAACCCCAGTCAGTACCACAAAAAAAAAAAAAAAAAAAGAAAAATGCAGTAAAGGTTATATGGGAAGCAATTCCAGGCTTCCCAGTAGGACAGTGGGAGCCAAGTTGGGGGTAGCGCTGGTACATGGTGCAAGGTGAGGCAAGTTTCCATCATGGCGTCTGCAGCCCTGTCCCTCTGGGAGGTGCTGTGCTAGGGGTGGAGGGTGCACTTCGGCAATCTCACACCTGAGAGGTTAGGGAGCCAGGACATTTCTATGCCAATCACACCAAACAGCGCTTGAGGGCTGGTCTCGTGGGACTGAGGAGGTCTTTCGTTCTCAAACTGCTGGCCAGCACTTCCTGGGGGCAGAGTAATCTCTGTTCACCCAAGAAAGCCCTCAGGGGAAGGGACACAGCAACATGGCAGTGGCAAAAAGCAGCACAGGCAACACTCGGCCCGCCTCACTTCTCTGTGTGTTGTCCCCCAAGTGAGTTTCTCTGGCCTCTGCTGCAGACTAGGCAGAGGGATCAGAGGACAAATCATAGACAGTCAGCAGCTGGCAAAGTGGAACTTGGCCTCTGATGTGCCCTGTCCCAGGAGCCTGCGCTCTGGCTTCTACCTGGAGTGACTGCCTGGCATGGAGCTGCAACAGGGAAAGCAGCAGAGACGTTGTCCTGTGGCCATCATAGTGACCGCTGCTACACAAATGGCCAGAGCTTGGTGGTGAATAAGAACCCACCGGTGTCAGCAATTTGGAAATGGGATCGGAGGCAGTGTGTACGGCAGGAAGTGAGAAGAGTTGGCCTGTCTAGAGGATCGTTCGTACAGCAACCACCTGGCACTGAGTGATTTCTCTGGCCAGGACTGAGCTGCTCAGAACGCCCAGCATGCTGTCGGCCATGGCTGCAGGCTGTGAGGGTTCTGGTGACCGCTCCAGCCTGAGCCACAGCGCCAAGTCCCTCGCTCCCGTGGTTTCGCCTCTCCCCACCTGTCTGGCAGGCCCTCAGCAGCTCTCTCCAGAAGGGTTTGCAGCGCACTTGTGCTGATTGAAGCCACCTGCACGAAACAGAGAACCAGTGGGGAGGGACTGCGGTCAGAAGAGATGGACTTAGAGGAGAGCCGAGTTAATTCCTAGGTTAGTGGGTTCCAGAGGACAAGATCACTATTGCAAGGGCTTCAGGGTTCAGGGAGCCCATTAGGCTTTGACACCCCTGAGCTGGTTTTTACTTGTTGCAAAAGGTCTATGTTCCTGCCTGCCAGCTCCAGCCACCCAGCCCACCATTCATATGAAAGGCTGTGTCCTCCATGTTTTGCCCACTCTGTGGTTAGTGGGTTAGTTGGATGCACCGTATTTTGCTGGGTCTGGAGCTGAAAGCACATATCTGAGTCTTAGAAAAGAAGTGTTTGACAGCTTTGCCATGAGATAACAGCATAGAAATCTACTTGGAAAGCTGCAAACTCAGAGCTTAAGAGAAGCCTGGAGGTCCACCCTAGAATTCCTAGGTGGGGTGGGAGGGAAGCAGGAAGTTGGATTAGATGATCTCTAAATTGCTTTCCAACTCTAACTTCAGACAAGTCTTCATCCCAAGGCATAGAATATTTTTGATCCCTATCAGTAAAATAAATTTGAGAAAGCCCCCCGTATGTAAATATTTGTAAATTGTATATGGATTATTTTATTAATCTGTTATTCATGTTATAAAGATCACATATACACATCCTCAAAGAATGATATTAAAATAGAAATATGCATGCTAACATTTTCTTCTGAGTCTCTGATGGAAAACCCGTAAGCATTCTAGCGGGGGTAATGCAGCTATAGACACATTCTTCATATTCTTATTTTACCTAATACTACTTTACAGCACCAGAGGGACTTTAGGCAAAGCAAAACTTTCAGGTGGGCCATTGGGACAGCCATTCAGAGTACAGGGGCTCTGGAGTCAGGAGGCTCGGGTGTAAGTCCTAGCCCAAGTAATCCTTAGTCACATGGTTACTTTAGTTATTGAGCATCGGATTTTTTTCACCTGTAAAGCAGATTTAATTATAATCACAGTTCCCATTTTACAAGACTGTTGAGACAATGGAGATCAAGCATGTAAAGTGCTTGGTGTTACACAATAGGTGGCAACTTCTACTGAAAACTCACAATTAATGCATGCCTTCCTGGGTGTGCAGGATTCCTTATTGCTCTAGCTCAGAGATCCAAGTTTCTTCAAGGGCAGGAGAGCCCACAGCTGCACAGCCTATTGATCAGAGGCCCCTGAAAAGCACTTCTAGTACTTGTTCCTGCGAAGGTCCTAGGCAAGTTCCTGACTGCCACTAGGTACCACCTCTTCTTGCCTGGAGGACTCATCTCAGGGCTCAGTGGTGCAGAGGAGAGGAAGCGAGTCTTCAGGTGGTGCGAGATTAGACCAATGACAAGGTGACCTTGATTTTGGAGGGGTTCCTACTCCACCTCCACTGCTCTCACTCACAGGCTTTGTTCCTGGACCCGGAAGGGTCCTCTGTTTTTATCCTTTTTTATTCTCCTCTGGAACACAGTGCACTACAGTTTCTCCTGGAATATTTGTTTTTTCCTGGATGAGATGAAAATTAAGGAGTGGAACCAGAACCTGCCACTTATTAGTTGTGTGACACAGGGGGATAATGAATTGGAGCATCAATGTAATTCATCTGTAATTTGAAGATAGAACTGAGGATAAAAAAATAGATGGTCCAGTGGGCCGGGGCTGTGGCTCAGTGGTAGAGTGCTTATCTAGCATGGGTAAGGCCCTGGGTTCCATGCCAGCACACACACACACACACATACACACACACACACACACACACAATGATATAATGATATAAGAAAATGTGCCTTTGTATACATTTCCATACATTACTAAGGGATTATTTTTGGTTCTTCCCCTGAGGGGAAATGGTATGAGAAAATTGTGAACAGCAAAACAGAAACTCTATTTTGATATTCTGCATGCCTCTGGGGATCTTATCATTGAGGGAGAGAGAAACGTGAGAGACCTAAGGTGTGTGCAAGGCAGGGAGAAACGGAGAGAGAGAGAGAGGGAGAGAGAGTTCTATGATTTAAGGAAGCAGCCTTCAGAATTAGAGGGGAGCAAAATGAAGGGTGAGGAATGTAACTATTATAATTCTGATATATTGCACCATCTAAAAAAGACATCTATTTGAACTCCTGTATAAGCAGCAATTACCTGGAAAATAAATGTAATAAGAATCTCCTAAGTTGGCAGTAAAATTAGCATCGCTGAATTTTAATTAATAGTCCAGCTTGAAAGGAATATACCGGTACTGCTCCCTCTGATGAAAAGAATGAGCTTAGCCACAGAGCAAGCTCCCCAGGTTGGGACTTTCAGCAGGTATATTTTTCCCTTAGTTTCCAGGAGATTTTTGCAGCTTCTGTGTCACTGGGAGACCCACGAGGATAAGAATATTATAGCAGCCCATCGAGGAAAATGTGTTACTCACTGGACTCCCTGGTGAGCCTCAGTTTCTTCATTTTTCAGGTGGTGGAAGGGTGTGTTGTGAGTGGGGAGGATTTGGAACAAGGACTCTTGGACTCCTTTGAGCTTTAGTATTCTTTGTGGTTTGGTTTGGCCACGTGGTCTTTCCAGTGCCTTAATATTAACAATGGCATCAATGCTAACAAGGAAGGGGTTTATTGAATACCTAGGATGCTCCAGCACCTGGGTAAAGAACTTTATGTTGTTGTTGTTGTTATTGTTGTTAGGTGCCATCAAGTTGGTATCCAACTCATAATGACCCTATATATAACAGGCGAAACACTATCGTCAGTGTTTCTCTGCTATTCATAGGGTTTTCAATAGTGGATTGATTTTTGGGAGTGGGTTACTGGGTCCGTCCCCCAAGCCTACAGAACCTGGTGTTCCCAAGTGATCTCCTATCCAAGTACTAACCAGGCCCGACCCTTCTTAGCTTCTGAGATCTGACAGGATGGGACACCATAGTGCTACAAATGCAGGCAAAAGAACTTTATTAGCATTATTAATTGTGGCTGTCACTGTGTCTCTTTGAGACAGCTGCTATTTGTATCCTCAATTCAGAGATGGGGAGATAGTCCTCAGCCTAACCTTGCCCAAAGCCATGTAGCTGGGCACCAAATGGTTCTGGTGGTAATGGGATTGTAAAAATTAAGTGAAGTTTTTTACTGAAATGCTTAGGAATCCCAGTGTTCCTTTTGAGAGCTAGAAAAATGCCCTTCCGCTGGGACTCTGAGATTTAGTGGGATTAAATCCCATAAGACCCACCATCCCCTAACCAAGGAGGTTCTCTGGGGAGTCCCTGCCCCTTTCATTTCTATCACACGGTGCCACTATTTTCTTATTCTAGTACTCTGGCCATTTTCAGATCACCTCTGGTTATTTCTTCTTCATTCTTCATATCCAAGAATTCATCAAATTCTGTTCTTTCATCACTTAATTAAATCAGTGCTGATGTGTCAGATACTGCCTGAGAAACTTAATAGTTCCTTAATTTACATAGTACTTTAGAGTTCTCAAAGGATGTTCATGTGCATTATCTTATTTAATCCTCACAAAGGCCTCTGGAATCAGCGATTTGTATTTTACAGATGAAGGGGAGGGAGCTCCGCTGTGCCCAGATGAGAGAGCCAATGGGAGAAAGAGTTGGAATTAAATCCAGGTCTTACCCTGAGTTTATAATTCAGTGTTTTGGTCCATTTTCTGTTGCTATAGCAGAATACCTGAGACATGGTAATTTATAAGCAAAAGGAGTTTACTTAACACCTCTCTGGTGGTTGGAAGCCCAAGATCTATGCCACCAAATCTGGTGAGGACGTCTGCTGCATTATTACATAGGCAATAGAAGAGCAAGCAGGTATGTGCACAGAAGCTGGCCTCGCTTTATAACAACACACTCTTGCAAAGCCAAACTCTCTCCTTCAAGAAAGGCATTGATCCTTCTTAAGGACCCAGTCACCTCTTACAGGTCCCATCCCACAACACTCGCATAATGGCAATCAAATTTCAACATGAGTTTTGGAGGGGACAAGCCATATTCAAGCAATGTCATCCAGCGTCCTAAGCAACGTGGACCTCCCCAGCATCTCCTATAGCTTTCTGTTTTCATTTACATGCTTTCTACTGAAGCCTAAGCCAACACTTCATCACCTCTGCTACCTACCACAGCCTCACAGTTGATTTCTCTCTACTTCCATCCAGATTTAAACTCTTACGTCTTTGCTTTTAAACCTGTGGTGGAGCCCTATCCTCTTGGATCTGAGTTCTATTTCTCCGTAAGTCTTTCAAGGTGCTCCATAATCTATCCTTAGTCCACCTTTGCAAGCACATATTCCACCTTCTTGTGTGGTATGAGTCTCCCTATTGCCCTCTGAGGGCTGGGATTTAGCTCAGTTGGTAGAGCGCCGATCTGCAGTCTCTGAGGTCCCAAGTTTGATTCCCAGCACCGCAAAATGGAAGAAGGACATGGCAACCCACTGCTGAGGCAATCCCGAAACAATCAGCCATGGAAAACCCTATAAGGGTCTCTATGAGTCGGACATGACTTGACGGCACCTAACAACAACAACAACAACAACAACAACAACAACAACAACAACAACATTGCCCTCTGAATGTATTAGGCCACATGGTGTAACTAGTTGTTTACATATGTACTCCTCAACAGATCTGCCCATCTTTGTCCTCCCCAGAACCAGTGCCATAGCCTGCACATGGTAATCATTCAGCACTTGGACAAATGTTCGTGAACCTTCTGCCTTCTATTTATGTCACTGAAATCCTTTCTTCTTAAAGGCCCAGCTATATCACCTTGGAAGAGTCCCAAGTTCTGTTTGATACTCATAGCTTATACTTTTGCTCCTCAAAGTGTGAACCAGAAGGATAAGCATCACCTCAAAGCTTGTAAGAAACGCAGACTCTCAGGGAGCACTGGACGTAATCAAGATCTGTATATTACCAATGTCCTAGGGGTCTGGTATGTGCATTAAGTTCTAAGAATCATTGGAAGAAAATTTTAGTTGTGCCATGGACAAAGAATAGGCTTTAGTATATGAATGTCAGCTCTGCCACTTACTGGTTATATGACCTTGAACAAACTCGCAGCATTTTGGGGGCCTCTGTTTCCTTATATATAAAATGAAGGTAAAGATAGCTCACCAACAATAACTCAGGCATTTTGCATGCATTATTCCTATTTATCATAACCATATTTTGGATGGCCTTATCATCATTTAGAGGTGATAACACTGAGGTGGCATCATACCATCCAGGTTGTACAAGGACCAGCTGACACAGTGGTAATTCCAGCCCACGCCTGTTCTGGTGATTAGTGCCATTTCACCTTCGTGCTTCCATTCAGTACGCTGCATTAGTGAGTTTGTTACATATGATTGTGAAGATCAGATGAGATTGATGTTGTTCCATGTTCTGTGCCCTGAAAAGCTGTGTACAACTGTTATCAATCACTAATAGGATTGCCAGCTGGAATTGTCCTCTAATTGCTTTAAATATTTTCCTTTGTTTCGTTGTAGTTAATAGCACCATTCCTTATTGCTGGAGTATTTGAGAAATTTGAGCTTTCTCCTTCCTGCAAACAAGAAATATGAAATAGCCACTGAATATACATGTGGACGCTTGCACGAGCTGATTAGTGATGAGCCAGAGACGGAATGGAAGGAGGCAGAAAATAGGAGAGAAGAAGATAAATTGGCATTTGATTTATCTGGGGGACAGGAATGTGTGAAAGAAAATTGATTAGAAGTAGGGATAGGAAAGTAAAAAAGATGAACCTGGAGTGTTTTAGATTACTCAAGGAGAAAGTTAGAGAGAATTCTTGAGAATCACTTTGCTTAGAAAGGCTGGGGACGAAATTGGTTGTTGAGTTTTAGATATGGATTTCTCTAAGGTATGGAATTAATATAGCACTTTTCTTCCCAGGAAGTTAGGCTTTCTCAGGTCATGCTCTTTGTTCTTTTTGTAGATAAATGTATCATTCATGCGGGCATCATGGTGCACACCTGTGATCCCAGCAGCCTGGGAGGGTGAGGCGGCAGGACCGCAGGTTCAAGGCCAGAGACAGCCTATGCAATTTAGCAAGACTCTGTCTCAAAATTAAAGAATAAGAAAGGGGCTGGGTGTGTGGCTTAGTAGTAGATTACTTGCCTAGTATATATGAGGCCCTGGGTTCAAACCTCCCAGTACTGAAAAAAAAAGTACCATTTATTCATCACTACTTCTGTAGGAATTTTAAAATGTGAAGAATTTTCAGGTGATCTCATCTCAATCCAGAAACCAGAGTGGGCAGTGTTCTTTGAAGGACTTTCATCACTCATAATACTGCCAAGCGCATCTACCATGCTGCTGGCCCTCCTGCCTTGGTGAATGGAGTGGTGCCCACTGTGGTGGGTGCAGAGCCCTCTGAAGGGGGCTGACTTGAGCATCCTGCCCTGTGCCTCCTTCTGGGCTCCTCTGTTCTCAGTCATAGAAAGGAACAAAAACTGGATATCTGATTGCCAGAGGTGGAGGCCCAGGCAGAAACTGGGAAGAGAGAAGATGTGAGCCAGCTTGGAGTGTGTGGGATATTTAGAGTCATCTCAATCCAAAGGTTGAGTGTAGAAAACTGTCAAGAATAATAGCTTCAGAAGTGGAAGATTAGGAGAGAGGCTAGCTGGGCCAGACAGCTGAAATCTTATGGAACTAAGACTTTCTTCCTAAGCTAGCCCATCACCTACAATGTGTGCTTAGAACTTCCAAGATGATATGTAGTCAGTATTAGGTTCTTCACACTGCCTGCAACTTGTTTAAGAAGATCCCCTGTCCAAGGACAACTAAGGGAAAGCCCTGAACTTCCAAAGCCAAGTTGGTAGGATCAAAGACCATATCCCACACTTCCGTTTAGGGAATAACTTTGTATTTCAGGCCACTTCCTGTGGGGCATCATCCTGCCGCTGGACTCGCTCTGGCTGTGAGTGGGAACTGGCGGCCAAAGACCCGTCTTCTGGTGAGGGGGAGCTGAGCACCCAGGAGCTGTGCCACCCAGAAAGGAGGCTTACGCCCAAGGCTGCTCTGAAAAGCCTTGAGAAAGGCAGGCTCAGAGGCTTCTGCCCATGGCGGCTCCTTGCTTCTTTTCTTCCCAAGGAAGATGCTGACTCTGAATGCTCTTTTCTAACAGCTCTTTATTTCTTCCTTGTCTGTCCCGGTCGATGCAATGGACACAGACTGCTCCATGTACCGCCCTTATATACTCTTCTGGGGTTTGCGGGGAACCAATCAGAGGCAGTCACCCCATATGGGTTTTAGCCAATCAGAGGGGATATTCAAATTTGGTTTTGTAAAAGTAGCCAATCAGGGGTGGTTCCAGAATGGTCCAATCAGGAGCCGTTCAGGGGTTTGGAAACAGCCAATCAGTGTCGAGGGTCTGAGGCAAGGGATTAGATGCCAGCGCCATCTTGGGGAGCTCGACAACCCTGAGTTCCTGGATGTAGGGCAAAGGTGACTGCCTGGGGAACAAGCCTCAGTCCTCCAAGGGGGCCTAGATAGGCCCCAAGGTGAACTGCCTCTCTAGGCAGTGCCCTACAACTTCCTAGTAGAATAATAATCTACTGGGGGGCAAGGGCAAGACAACTGAAATAAAATTAGAAACATACTCATTTGAGACTGAAAATATTCTTATTCAAGCTTGGCACTTTGCTATTTAATTGCAGTATTCTCTGTAAATGTACTTAACCTTCATCTATAAAATAGAATAATAATATATCTCATGGTTGTTCAGGTTAAATATAATGATATCTTAGAAGATGTTTGTATCTGTTGGTCTGACTATTTTTATATTTGACACTGTTTTGAATACAGAAATTTTTAAAATTAGTGATAATAACTTACCAAGTCCTTACTATATGCCAGATAGTGCATTAAAGATTTTATATACATTATCTAAACTTTGGAATATCTTTTTGCCCACATGAGTAAATTAAGGCTTAAAGACATTAACAGACTGAGCCCAGGAAACATATCTGCTAGAGGGAGGAGACTGGACTTGAATTTCCACCTGTGCTTTTGAAGCATGGACCATCTTTGTGTTTCAACTCTAATACTATGGGACATAATTGATTTTTCATTCTTAAGAACCTATAGTTAGATTTATAATAATCTAAGGGAGGAGAATTTTGCTTGAGCAGATGCTTTTTCTGTTAAAAGTCACAAACCAACACCACTGGAGGCAAAGGCCCTTTAAACACAGGCCCTGTTAAATTTGAATTTTGGGTAAACAACAAATGATTTTTAAGATAAGTATATCCTATAAGGACTGAGGTTTAGCTCAGTTGGAAGGGTGCTGCTTGGTGCTCTCTGAGGCCCTAGGTTTGATCCCCAGCATCACAAAAATGGAAGAAGGATGTGGCAGCACACTTCTGCAACAATCCCCAAACAATGAGCCATTAAAAACCCTACGAGGGTCACTATGAGCCACATCTGACTCAAGGGCACCTAACAGCAACAATAATCACAGTATATCCCATGCAACATTTGGAACACATTTGTACTAAAAGCTAATTGTCCCATTTTTACTTGCTAAATCTGGCAGCTCTCATATAAGAAGGCACCAGCCTCAGAATGAACTAGAACCCATCAGAATCTAACCCTGTCATTCGGCCCCAGGGCTAGGCTAGAGTCTGAGCAGTGATTCTGGAAGCGGGAGAGATAAAAGTTGGTGAGGTGCCCTCAGACAGGCTTCAGTGGCCTCAGGACATCCACATCTAGGCCCAGCACTCTTCTGCCTGGACTGGCTGTCCCGGGCCCCTGCCTGTGACGCTGTAGTGCCTGCACCCCTGCACAGACCCTACAGCCCAGCTATGTGCCCATTGTGACTGGACCTTGGAGCAGAAGGTACCAGAGTCACTGCAGCATAAACAGGTGTCATTGGCAGGAAGCAAAGGTTTGGACAGAGCAGTGGCTGTGAACCAAGGGAATGGCCCACGACGGTTTGTAGGAGCAAGGGTGTGGGGAGAATTTACATGTGAAAACTGAAAAACAATTCATCCAGAGCCAATTTCAGCTCAGACCAGGGGGAAAATTGCTTTCAAATTGGTGTTTCCATTGCCAAGTTTATTGACAAAAATGAAATTTAAAAAAGCCTCTTCGTTTTATGAATTTGTTGTCAACGACGAAGGAGAAATCAGAGGATTCAGACTCCCTGGTTGGTGGCATGCTGGATTTTGGCAAGTCCTTTCTTTCATTAGTGTAAAAATGCATATGGTGGAGCCAGAATGCACCCTCAGTCCACGAAAAGCCACGTGGCCTTGGGTCTTCGGATAGAATTGTTCATCTGTGTGTGCTGTGAATGCCTCCTCCTCCCAGGAGACCTGTCCTCATTTCAAAACTGGGCACTGCAGTTGCTGGGAAAGGGAAGTGACTTTTCCAAGGTCATGGGCAGACAAAGATGCAGCTGCTTGGCAGAGCACAGCCGGAATCTTCTAAGCTGTCGCAGACCCGAGTTTTCTTCCCCTCACCTTCGCCTCCTGCCTCACCTGGCCCCGGAATCCCAGGCAGCAGGGACTGCCCGGGACACATCATTGGGGACTGCTCTGTGTGCCCTTACAAGCTTGCAGTCACTTTCTGACCTGGCGACTATTTCTCTGCCACCCCCGTCCTCTCACCAGTGTCTGCAGTGCTTGGGTTCGCTCAGTCCACACCGTGGAGGGCTAATCACTAGGGGGTCCACAAGAAGCCAGCGGCCCCCCCAGAATGGCCGTGGACATGGAAATACGGGAGCCAATGGGTAGCAATTGATATGTCACTGCCAGACAGAACAAAACCTCTACTGAGGCATTAAAGCCGTAAATACCCTCCAGAGCGCCTACCTGTGAGCCTGCCCTGACATCTGCAATGGCAGCTCTCAGAGCTGCCCAGCTGTCAGCACGCTGCTGATGAGGCCGGCTGCCGCCAGGCTGCGAGGACAGAAAGGACAAGAAAGGCCGGCGTGGGAGGGCACGGGAGGGATGTTTGGCTCTGCTAATGGGAGCTTGGTGACAACAAGCCCCTTTCCCCTGTCGTGACCACAGTGACCAACGCTCCTATCTCCAGCCTCCCCTAAAGCCTGCTTGCGACAAAGTCCTGTCCTTGCAAGAGGCATCAGCAGCTTTGTGGCTCATCTTCCATCTGTCTGACAGAAGTGTGACAGCTTAGAGATGGTGCTCCTGCAGGGCCAAGGGCTGGGGGCCTAGGAGAGGGGAGAAGGGGCAGCCAGGGCTGCCCACCGGGCTGTGTCTGGGCACACACCAACAGGCTGCAGAGAGGCGGGTAACATCAGAAAGCTCAGAAGAAATCCCAATGGAGATCCACGGAAGTGGGGAAGGACCAACGGGCCACCTTTTGGCAGAGATTACTGTGTCTGGAGGTGGGAGGGACCTTGCTGGTAGCAGCTGTATCCCCTGCTAGCAGCAGCTGGAGAAATGTGATTCTCCTACTGGGATGGGAGTTCCCTGTCCCGGTGCTTTTTGCTGGGATCAACAGCATTTGCAGAATGGAATGGGTCTATAGCTACTCAGGACAGTTTGCACAGTGCTTTTAGGGGCCTGCAGCTGAGAACTAATTGCAAACCCTGCATGTTTACCTCCCTTGGGTCTGCTCTGCCCACCATTTGCCGTGTGTTGGCCTCCTGGATGCTGAAGTCTAGTGAGCCTGTCTTCAGCATGATCGTCTCAGTGGTCACTGGAAACTCATTGTTAGGCCCTTTGTGTCTTTGTTTTCCCCTTTGGGAAATGGGAAGAAAAATACGAGCTTGTCTTAGTTCATTTTTGTCCCTGTAAGAAAATACTTTACGAGATGGTTTATACACAACACAGACCTTATTTCTCACAGCTATGGGAGCTGGGAAAACCAAGATCAAGGCATTGACCAATTTCACATGTGAACAGGACCCAATTCCCAGGTCATGGATGCCTCCATGGCTCAGTGCCCTCACGTGATGGGAAGGTGAGGCACCTCTCCAGGGCCTCTTTAACAGGAGCGCAGATCCCGCATATGAAGCCTCCACCATCAGACCTAGTAATTTCCAAATGTCTCACCTCCTAATACCATCACTATGGGGGTTGCGTTTCAGCCTTCGAGTTATGGAGGGACACGAACTGACTCCTTTGTGCAGCTGCACACCCTCCCTGAGCACTGAAGCGCGTGAGCTAGTAGCTGAGATCAGAGGTCTAAGGAGCTGTCTGTGTGCCTCAGTTTACACATGGGAAGCTGCTGCAGCTATGGTCTACCTGCTTCTCTGTGAACTCAATGTGGGGGGTAGCGGAGAAACAGAAAGGAAGCCTTCCTCACCCCATTGGGATTCAGGGATCACTCTGCACGTTCAAACCGATTTTTAGATTTTTATAAAATAGGGACCAAAATGAACAGCAAGAGTCTAAATGCAGGCTATCTTATGTTAAATTAAGGCCCAAAGGGGCAGGCATTAGTTCACGGTGTCTCCTCATGGCCGGCTGTCATGGAGCTACCACATTTTGGTCCCCAGGAGAATACCTAAAGTGACCAGCAGAGGAGAAAAACAGGGATTTCAAGTTGCCATTCTCTGCAAGCAAGTCTGGTGCCATGGCTACCCACACAGGCAAAGTCCATGGACTCTGGCTTATTTGTGGAACATCACCAAGGCCTTGGTGTGCATTCGACTGTCTTCTCCTTAACCTTCTCACCTGCTGCTCTAAAATTCTGCAAATTGCATAGTTTTTCTATTTTATTTATTATTTCTATTTTATTTATTATTTTTTAAAATTATTTTATTTTATTTTTTAATTTATTTTTATTTCATTTTATTTTATTTATTATTTATTATTTATTTTAACATGACAGATAAAATTGTATGCGCTGATGATGTGTTGAGGCACACACGGAATGGTGGACTCTAGTTAATGAACACTGTGTCACCTCATATGGCCATGAGACCTGTGGAGAGAGACCCTAACATCCACTCTCCTTGCATTCCCCAAGCATATGTTCCATTGCCATTAGCTGCAGTCACCAGGCTTTACAATCAACCTCTTAAACTCAGGCCTCCTGTCTCCTTGTAATTGTGCATCCTTTGACCAACATCTTCCCAACTGCCCAGGCCTCTAGTAACCACTATTATACTCATTATCTCTATGAGATCATGTTTTTAATTCCACATATGTGAGACATCATGCCAGACTTGTCATGCTGTGCCTTGCTTATTTCACTGAACATAAAATCCTCCAGGTTCATCCATTTTTTTTTTCACAAATGACATGACCTCCTCCTCCTCCTCCTCCTCCTTCTCCTTCTCCTCCTTCTCCTCCTTCTCCTTCTTCTTCTTCGTGGTACTGGGGGCCTGAGCTCAGGGCCTCATGCATACTTTGAAAGCACTCTACCACTGATCTGCACCTCCAACCCCTTTTTTACTTTTCATCTTGAGACAGAGTCTTGCTAAGTTATATAGACTGCCTCTGGCCTTGAACCTGAAATCCTTCTGCCTCTGCCTCCCGAGTCACGGGTATTATAGGAGTGAGCCACCACATCTGGCCCTTCTTATATTTTAAGGTTGAATAGTATTCCATTTTATGTGTGAATGAGTGTGTGTGATATTCCATTGTGTGTGTGCATTGTGTGCATGATGTACCACATTTTCTTTATCCACACATCAGTTGATGGGCATTTAGGCTGACTCCCTATCTAGGTTATTGAGCAAAGTGCATCAATGAACATGGACGTGCAGGCAAGTTTTCAACATACTGACTTGATTTCCTTCAAATATAAACTCAATGGTGGGATTTCTGATTATATGGTGGTTCCAGATTTAATTTTTTGAAGAACCTCTGTACTGTTTTCCATAGTGGTGGTTCTAATTTATATTCTTATCTTCAATGTGCAAGGGTACCCTTTCTTCTATGCCCTTGCCAATACTTATTGTCACTTGGATTTTCACTACTTTTGTGGGGCAAGTTGGTACGGAAAGAAGAATGTAGACTTAGAAAACAGTTTCAACTCCAAATTCTGATTTCCACTCAAATGAACCATGTGACTATAAGCAAATTTTCCTCCCTGAGTCCTGTTTGTCTTACCTGAAAGTTGAGATAGTAACTCTCATTTTCCAGTGTCATGGGAGGGTTGGCAGCCATTGGTGCCCCTTCACTCAGCCCATACCAGGTATTGAGTTAGCTATTTCAGGCTCCTTCCCTCACAGTAATAGCCAGCACCTATCTCTGCTCCTGCTACAGAACAGGGCAAAAGAAATTGGAAACAAGCTAATTTTCTGTTTCCTTTGGCAAGGGGAGATGGCTGTTTTCAGCCTCACCACTTCTGAGTTGCAACCTAAGATAGTACATTTGCTGAAAAAGCAAACGTATTACATTTGTCCCACTAGGCACCCAGGGAGAGGAGGGGTAAACATTCATTTGATGATTATCATTATTTATTTGAAAAATCAAATATTTGGAAAATTCTTCTATGAGTTGTGTCAGCTGAGGTCCAGTCTTCAGGACATAAAGATTATACAAATAAGAAAATGCTTCTGAGAATTTAAAAAACATTTGAATATTCTTATATAGAGATACTTTACCTAGAGGAGTATAACCCTATCTCATCAAATGTGTAAAAGAAGTGGAAGAAAAGGTGTATTAGTGTATTTGGTTATATGTGATATACTATTTCTGGAATGATTCAAGAGACATCAACAACCAAATGACATCAGGAAGAAGAACTTGTGGATCGGGAACCAGAGGGAATGATTCCACCAGGAGCTCTGTTTCTTTTGCATTTTGAAGACTGTGAATGTATTGATTACCTATTCACAGTAAAAATAAAGAAAATAAAGACAAAATAGAGATCGTATCTAGTGAAAAATCAATGTAGTTTCTGTTCATTCCTGAGAAGTTACTGAAACATTGGTGAAACTATGCCATGGCAAAGGCATTTCCAAAATATAATGTTGATTCTAGTTAATAGCCGGAGAAAACCCTCTTACTTTGTATCCATCACTGTGCTGCCCTGTGAAGCACTTGACTCCCAGAGTGACATTACCTGTGTGAATTCTGCCAGTGTTTGTGGGTAGAAACTCATGTGTTAGGGCTGAGCTCTGGCATTTCACCTGCAGGGGCTAAGTTCACTGCTTCTGTCTGGGGACACAGATTGTGCCACCTATCCCCTTAGCAACTTATGGATGTGGCCTGTGGTGGCAACCCTGGGGGAAAGTGTGATGATAGAGGCACACATTCATCTCTGAGTAGAAAGACAGGCAGGAGGGCAGGGTGCCCGGATATAATGGTGGGGGTTAGGCAGGAGTAGGCATTTGTGACATTGTCAGAGATGAGGAGAAGGCGGGAAATGCACTGGACACATGGCAGGAGTGGGTCTGCTTGGGGACAACATTGTGGGATTTGTCAGTACTCAGCCACCCTCCCAGGCCATTTTCTGCCCACACCTTTGTTGTATTCACAGCTGAGAGCTCTTGGATTTTGTGATTAGAGTTGGTGCAAGGGCATAAGTGAGTTGGGATGGGGGTAGAGATACAGCTAAAATACTTAAAGAGCTTTTTCAGAAGTTCAGACTAAAGATCTGAACATATCTTGACATTAATTCCTCCTCTGAATGCTTAGGATTAGAGCTTGTGAGGTTTTATGCAGGAGAGTTTTAAGGAAGTGGCAGACAGTGCAGGGTGTGCACGTGTGTGCACGTGTGTGTGCGTGTGTGTGCATGTGTGTACCCTTGGGAGCATATTAGGGGGAACGCAGAATGCAAAGGCTCTGCCTCCCCTCTGAGTAACTGAAGGTTTTCTAGATGCTATCCATGCTGGGAGTGAACTGAAGGAGGTTTAGCTCCCCACTAGTGGTATCTGTCCTCCTACCATTTCCTGTCTAAGGTTCCCAGGCCTGCTTAGTGTCAGGCAGGTTGGAATAATAGTTTTAGTTACATGCACTTGTGACGCTTTCTGCATGTCTAACCTTGCTCTTATGTTGTCTCATTCACTAAGTAGAACAAGCCCATGAAATGGTCTCATCTCTGTCACCCTCACATATTGACAGTGATGCTACTTCTCATCCATGAATAGATGTCTTGGGATGTGTGGTGTTTATATTTCAGGATCTGATTAAAAAGTCTCCTTAAAAGAAGGAACACAAATGGCCAATAAACATGTGAAAAATGTTTAACATCCTTAGGCATCAGGGAAATGAAAGTCAAAACTGCACTGCGATTCCCTCTTAGCCTGGTCAGAACAGCGAGCATCAACAAAACAAACCATAACAAAAGCTGGTGAGGATGTGGGGGGAAAAGGAAACCTTGTATATTGCTAGTGGGATGGCAAACTGGTACAGCCATTATGGAAATCAACAGAGGTTCCTCAGAAAACTAAAAATAGTACTACCACCATATGATACAGCTACACTACCCTTGGGCATATACCCAAAGGAATCCATGTCATCACATCATAGAGACACCTGCACTTCCATGTTCATTGCAACCCTGTTCACAATTACACAGATATGGAATCAACTCAGATGTCCATAACAGATGAATGGATTCTAAAAATATGGTGTATATATGGACAGGGAATATTATTCAGCCATGAAGAAGAATGAAATCATGTCATTTGCAGGAAAAGGATTATCATTTTAGGTGAAATAATTCAGACCCAGAAAGACAAGTACTGCATGTTCTCACTCATGTGCAGAAGTGCGAATTATCCTAAAATGAAAAAAAATGTATATCTATATATTTATATGCAAGGCTGGAAAATACAAAGGGATGTATCTAGAGGAGGGAAGGGATGAGTGGGAAAGGGTGGGAGCAACTTGGGGGATAATGAGAAAGAGAGCAAGTGAAAAACACATAATTTAATTGTATGATAATCCTGTAATGAAGCTCATTATACTGTATACTAATTAAATAACAACGACAACAACAACAAGCTCGGGGGCACACTGTTAACAGGGAGCTTGCTCACAAATTGAATTATATTCCTTGACACAGGTTTCCATCAGAGCATAGATTGAAGCCAAAGTCAGGGCCAATTTTCCTGTCACCTGAAGTTAGTTCCATAGTCACCTGTTAGTTTCATTGGTCCTTGCCTAGCAGGAAGTTATTGGCATATACCATGTGCTTACCCAGTAATTACACAGCCACACAGATTACTTACTAATTACACTCAGCAGGTGCAAAAGTTATTAGCAGAACACATCCTGGCCCAGAGGGGGAAGGAGGGTCTACTGTTCTGCCCTGATTTGTATCAATTTTGTATTATTTGATAATTGCATATTATTTATCCTATCTAGGGTCATTGCCCCTCAGAACTATAACAA
The DNA here is from genome assembly GCA_007922755.1 of Pedetes capensis. Lineage (NCBI taxonomy): Eukaryota > Metazoa > Chordata > Mammalia > Rodentia > Pedetidae > Pedetes > Pedetes capensis. The sequence continues at coordinate 82,892 of VMDO01005447.1, read as the reverse complement.
AGAGCTGCGTGTTTCACTTGCTGAAGCCAATTTGCTACTGTAAGTCAAGGGCAGTACCGGGGACGCAGCAGTGTGGCCGGTCTGTCCACGCTTCTTGAATGAACTATGGGGACAGCCACACAGAAAGAGGTCCTTAGAGGTCTCAGGCCACAGCCAGTGGCAGAAGAGCTGGGTTTTAACAACTGGGTTGCCATTACTCATGTGTGTGTCTATCCTAAGCAAATTTAAAACCCTCGGCCAGCTTCCCTGATGCCCAGCGTGTTCCTGAGCTGCTGTGTGCTTAGGGAATTATAAGTAATTTTAATATTAGCCCTAAGCAAAGTCTAATTAGAAAGATAAATCTTCAGCCATTCTCCCACCCAGGCTTCTCCACTCTCCCTTCCCACCCCGTCCCACCTTCCTGCCGTGATGCGTTGTGAAGCCAAATATAAATGTCTTAGAGATTGTCTGTACCAATACCAAACACACTTATTTAGCTAATGGAAAGCTGGTTCTGACGTCAGGCAGGTGCCAGCGGGGAGACACTGTAAGGGTGAGACAGTCCCTGCCTACAGATGCTAAAAGGAGGGACCGGCTTGATGTGACCTGCCCCTGCTCATTCCTACAGACTGAGCACCAGTACCTTATTGCTTCTTGGGATGGTCACTTGCTCATCATGACCACAAGAACCTACAAAGCCAATAGCGAGATATTGTTTTCTCTGAATAATGCTCCCTTGGACTTCAAATACCCATCTTCATCTCTAGAAATAACTTCTATTGCTGTTGTTGTTGTTTTTGTGTGCCGTTGAGTTGAGTCTGACTCATAGCAACCCTCATAGGGGTTTCAATGGCTGTTTCTCAGGATTGCCTTGGGAGTGGGTTGCCACGTCCTTCTCCCATTTTGCTGTGCTGGGAATCGAACTTGGGACCTCAGAGACTGCAGAGCAGCACTCTACCAACTGAGCTAAGTCCCAGCCCCCTCTATTGCTGTAGGACTGACTTTATTTCCCCCTGAGGAGCCCATCGGGTAAGTAGGCAAGCATCAGGCATCGAAGGAAAGAGAGATCATGAAGCAATAGGATGGGCTTTTCCCCCAGGCAGGGAACATGGTCTGCAATGATCAGGTGGGACTGGGTTGCTGTGTAGCTGCCTGTGGGTTAGGGAGAGGTGAGCCCTGTGTAAACATGAACAGAACAGAGCTGCATTCTCAACTACTGAGAGGAAAGAGGGTTTAGGATTTAGGGGGAATTCACCCGTGATTGGATGACTTGGACCTTTCTGCTTCAGTGTGGAGAATGGGCTCAGCCAATGATAATAAACCATCTTGGTTGCAGAGGGCCCAATGTTTTTCTAGTTCTTATTTATCTTTTGTCAAGGAATCACTAGACAACAGGGCCAGTGCTGCCCTCTAATTCACGTGGCTCAATGATCTCTCTGAGGGCTTATGGGATGCTTCCTCCTTCTAAAAGGACTAAGTACCTTGCTGCCACCTCCCCCTCGCAGCCTGTGAAGTCAATGCTAAAGAGAGAGGACCGAACAGGCCAGGCAAGAGAGAACGCTTGACAGGCCCTACGCTTCAGGACACATCATGACAGCTGGGGACATCCACTGTCTCTCGGGGCCTGCAGTGAAGGGACTGTGTCAAAGCTCGCTGGAGACTCTCTGACCCCATTTCCCTGGGCCTCTGCGCCCTGCGCCTCCTGCCCAGCTCTCGTTCTTCCCGTGGGTGGCTCGTGAGTCCTGACAGCAGAGCGGAAGCCGGAGCCTTCTGTGCCTCGCTTAGTCCCCACAGGCTTTTTTACCCTAAACCCTGTCATCTGTGTCTATCTTTTTAAGTTTCTGCTCTTCATTTTACAAGGCATTAACAATGGGGAGGTGGGGGTGGGTGGGTGGATCGCAGCTCCATTAGGGAGCTCAGGAGTAGGCTCGCTCCTCACCGCAACACCCACCCAGGCCCACTCCTGCCCCAAGGTCAAGTTCTAAACTTGGAGAGTCCCACCAACCTGCTCACCGGCATCTTCTTGGTGTGTAGCCGGCCCCAGATTCCCCCTCTTAGGTCTCCTGGTTACCGCAATGCCTGATCTACAGTTAGCACTTGGAAGGAATGGGCAGGCACGGCCCCAGAGACCACGGGGAAGCCTTTGGTGTGTGGTTCAGGGAGCCGTGGGAAGGGGAGGCTGGTGAAGAAGCGGAGCCAGAAGGAGGGGTGCGCCTCCGGAGCCCCAACCCTGCTTCCTCAGCCTAGTGCTTCCAAGGCACTTGTCTTTTTTCATATGACTGCCTCTGCTTGGGATGCCTTTCTCTAATTTTTTTATGGAGAGGTGTTCTTCCTCTTTATTCACGGATCAGTCCAACTGCTGGCTCTTTTTTGGATGAGGACCTCACAGCAGGCTTAATTCCTTTCTCCTTTGATCCCTGCTGGCTTAGCTGCAGAGCAACTAGAGGAGATGATCCTTCCATAGTTAGCAGGCTTCTTTGCAGATCTGGCTTCCATTCCATTAATTTTTTCTTTTTTTTCAGTTCTTTTGGGATTGAACCTAGGGCCTTGCACATGCTTTGCAAGTGCTCTACCATTGGGCTGCAACCTGATCCCTTTTTTCTATTTTTTATCTTGAGACAGAGTCTCACTAAATTGCACAGGCTGCCTCTGCCCTCGGACTTGCGATCCTCCTGCCTCAGCCTCCAGAGTTACTGGGATTACAGGCATGAGCCACCACATCCTGCTCTGGACTCCAATCCTATTAACATCCTTGGTGCTAAAGTTCATACGAAGACACAGGGTGTCTAACTCTCAGAGCAAGCCCAGGATTGCCCTTGAACAGAGTCACCTCATCCTTTGCATATAATGTGGGCTCTATGGGAAGAGACCTACATCTGTCAGTGCCTAGGATGTGCCAAGTTCTTCGATCTGTTACTTCCTTTAATTATCAGAATAAATGAATCAGGTTTTCTTTCCCTTTTTGGTGCTGTGGATCATATCCAAGGCCTTGCACATGACAAGTGTATGGTCTACCACTGACTTCCACCTCCCCAGCCCCCAATTAGGTATTTTTATACTTTCCAAGGGATGAGGGAGCCTGCAACCATAGCACTGTGGCATCTGATCCCATTAGATCTCAGAAGCTAAGCAGGGTTGGGTCTGGTTAGTACTTGGATGGGAGACAGCCTGGGAACACCAGGTGCTGTAGGCTTGGATGAAGGATCTGTCAACCCACTCCCAAAAATCAATCAGCCATTGAAAACCCTATAAACAGCAGAGACGCACTGACAATAGTATTTTGCCTGTTGTACTTAGGGTCGCTATGAGTCACACACTGACTCGACAGCTCCTAACAACAGCAACAAAAAAGGTGTAAAGGAAGGCTTAGACAGGTTCAGGTGGCTTAGCTGGTAAATTGCAGATTCCCCATGCAAATTCATCTTTCTGGTTATAAAATACATGCATTTCACCAGCCCCAGGATGCCCCTTCAAGGAGATGAGAAGGCACAGGGGGTCCTGGGGCCCAGGTGCACTCTCTTCTGAGAGAGCTCTGCTGCTTTCCAACTGCACCGGGCTTTGTCCACTTCCTTTGCAGAGGTTGTCTGACCCTGCACGCATGAGGCCAAGTACATCCATTTTCTTCCTGTGTTAGCCCTATTGAGTCTCTGATTTAACCAAACAATTTCTGACTGAATTTCCGTCTCTCTATTATGAATCATCTTCTATTTTCCAGCAGCACCTGCAATTTGTTACACAGGACAAGTCCGCCTGGCTTGGTGACACCATGAATTCACTTTGAATGGGGGGAATTCACAATGGCTGCTTGAAAACTGTTTAGTTTCCCAAACACACAGTCTCATTCTTCTCTCTTGTTCAAATTCCACTTATTTGGATTTTCAGCCATATAAAGGTTTTACATGATCTGTTATGGGATGCTTTAACTACTGTTGTGTATTTATTATGATTGTGTTTGGATTGCCACAGACAGCCACGTGACTTGGTAAAGGGCGCACAAAGGCAACATGGCAGTCTTGTCATCGGGGAGGCAGCAGGCCTGGACTGCAAAGTGGAAGCAACAGAAGGGAAGGGACAGGCCCCCTGGCCAGCATGGCCTGTGTGGCTGAGAGTCCCCGCTGGGTTCATGGTGTGGTCTCGGTACAGAGTGAGTGTTCCTGGAAGGAGGTAGCTGAGAATCTTCTCACATGTTGGATAGCAGTCCACAGAATTCACTTTAAGGAAATATGGTGTGGTTCCACACTAAAATAGCACAATGCCCGCTCCCAGCAATACTGTGGGCTGTGCTGGGATCCAGCTACACACCCACTCGCTCAACCCCCACTGCCATCATGGCCAAGGACCTGGTAAAAGAGGTGTCCTGTGTGGGGACCATTGCTCTCCACTGGGCAGCCTATGATCTAAGCGGCCAGTGATGTGCAGGGGCCACGTACACTAAAACTCAGTGCTCTGTGGAAGGGCTCTGCTGGCCACCAACCAAGCGAGCTGGGCCATCACAGTTTGTGGGGCACATGCCTCCCGACTGGCCCGGATGTTCAGACAGGCTGCACCACCATGCACACAGATACTAAATGCAATTCACTCAGGACCCTTGGGTGAGGACGAAGACTCCTGCGGTCCTCAGGACACCAGCGGAGATGGGAGAAAGGAAAAGCCTTGGGCACTTTTGCCTTCCAGGGACAAACACCCATGTTGGTGGTCTTGGTCGTCACGAGGAGAGAGTTCTTACTTCATTGGTGGTCAGCCGGAGAGAGAGTTCTTATCTAGTCGGTGGTCGAAGGTCCGGGTGAGAGAGAGATCTTTCCTTAATGGTCACCATGGAGAGAGAGTTCTTTCCTCACTGAAGGTCGGGGGTGGGAGGGAGAGAGAGAGAGAGAGAGAGTGAGAGAGAGAGTGCGAGAGAGGGCAAGAGTGAGCGAGTGAGAGTGAGCGCTGTTTTTTCATCAGTGGTCCAGGTGAAAAACGAGCAAGCTGCTGCAGTGCAGCTCCTTATATACCTCGCCCACGAATGCCCTGAGCCAATCAGCTTTGAATCCAATTGTCCAATCAGGTTCAGGAGATTTGTGAAGGGTTTTGTATAACGTCCAATCAAGTTACTTTCATTTTCCCTACATTTCTAATTCACAAACCAGATCTTCAAAAGCTGTTTTCCCAGTTTGGGGATTTTTGCCAATTTTCTCCCAATTTCTCCTTACAAGAGTTTATTCTCTCACTGATGATTTATTGAGCCTTAAGGATACGCTGGTCCAGTGCTGGGCACTCTGCCCTCAGCCCTATCCTTGGTGCCTGGGGTCAGGAGGGCAAGATGGCAGGAATTGCAGGGAATGGTGGGGTCTGTTCCCTATCTTCAAGGAGCTCAGAGGCTGGTGGGGGAATACAGATCCACAGAACAGCAGCAGAATCACCTAGTAGTGCATGAAGTCTCCTGCACCTTCCTCTGCCCATTGAGTACACCATGTCATGAACAAACAGTCTCCAGTGGTGCTCTGAGGAGCAGACACGAAATGTCAGTGCATTCCCTGGCGTGGGCACCCTGAGTCTGTTACCAGCAGGATGAACTGACAACCAGCTAGCTTTTTGAGGAAGCAGCCTCTCCATTTGCTCACTGGCTCAGACGATGCTTGTCTTTCTTCAGTCAGAGAAAGCATCCTGTTTCTTTCTTCAGCACCCTGGGCTTTTGATGGAAATGATAACTCTGAGGACAAAGTAGATCTGTCACAACAGGATGGCAACGTCACTGACAGAGAGGACAGCCAGGAGGGAAGAGAGCAGCAGGCCCCTAAGGAAGAGAGCAGGCAGCGCCATAGGAAGAGAGCAGCATTCAGGAAAGCCTGGCCCTGGGGCAGGTGTGCGGGGAGCCAGGGCGTGGTCTGCCCCTCGAAAAAAGGGCAGAGGACTGCCGTCTGCGTGCAGGGTGGCTGGGAGCCAGGCAGGCACGGGAAATCTTCAAGGGGATAAATACTCAGAGATTTCCAAACCTTTTGGGACCTGTGCCAGGGAAAGAGGCCAAGATTGCAGGGAACACAGCCAGGCCAGAATTATTATAATCCCTGGGAGGATTCGTTCGCCAGCCACTAAAGCGAAAGCCAGCAGCACCCTGAAATGGAGACCAGCTATTTTGCAGCAATTAGCCACTGGTGCCTGCGGCTGCCTTTGGAGAGAGTCCAGAAGCCAGCGGGGTGGAGTGGGGGGCAGGAAGTGCTGATGGGCTGCGGGAGAGATGACTCCATCCTCTTGTCTCTCCTCCTGACACCTAACTGCAAATGCAATGCTAAGCCTAAGGTCCCAGGGCCTTCTGCTGCCACCTGCTTTCAGGACATTGAGCCACCACGGGTCACATGGCCATGGGAGACTCCACGGCTGTCCAAAAGCATAAGAGCCAAGCCAGATTACCTCCTCAAATTTGGTTTTCAGCCTGGGATCCTCGGATGCTTTAGGGAATTTGCCTTTGGAGACAGTAAATCGTCAGATAGTATCACATTTTTCAGTGTGTGTGCCTTTTCTCCAGTGAGAAGTTCCAAGTATTTGTCAGAATTTCCAAGTGCTTACAATTGGTTTACACCACTCTGTCCTATTCTTAGTCAGACAGAGAAAGGCTAAAGCAATCCTTACACCTCCCATAGTGTCATGAAAGCTGCCAATATGGAACTCATCAGCATGGCCTCTTTAAGAAGAGCCCAGGACTTGGACATGTTGGGGGTTTGGGGAAGGTGGAGGGAGCAATGCATCATTGAGGTGCTGCCCATAAAGAAATAGCCATTGTGTCGTTCTCTCTAGACCATCCACTGAAAATCTCCTAGGCTCTGGCCTTACTTTGACTTTCATACCTTAATGTTTCTGATTCCAGGGACTTGGAGCCCCTGGTCACAGCCTAAGTCATTTTTATTATTATTTTTTGTCTGGAATCCTGCATGATCCTCAGCATGTCTTGCTCCCAATCACCTGTGAGTCTTTGCAGATATTCCCACGGGCTGTGGCCACTCCCTGGAAACAAATCCACTGGCCTAGAAAGAGATTAGGTGCTGTTGTAGTTGAGAAAGCAACAACGAACTTCCACCTTTGCAAATAACGAGGGGCAGTGCTATAGTTTGAGACTAGAATGCCCCCCAAAGCCCCACGTCCTACTTGGTGCTATTGGGTTGACCCTTTAAGAATAAGTCCTCGTTGCCAGACTTCCAGTCATGTGGGAGCGTACTCTTGGAATGTCCCCCAAAGCCCCATGTGGTAAAGGCTTTGCCTTGGTGCTATTGGGTTGACCCTTTAAGAATGAGTCCTTATTGCCAGACTTCCAGTCATGTGGGAGCATACTCTTGAAGAGGCTACTGGAACCTTGGCCCCTCCTCTTTGCCTCTTTGCTTCCTGGCTGCGGTGAGGTGAGCAGCTTTGCTCTTCTGTGCTCTCCCTGCCACGATGTGCTGCCACACCACAGACCCAAATACAACAGGGCCATGTGATCATGCATTACCTTAAAGGAAAAAAATGCATACATATATACATAAAAATGAACAATCATACTTAAGAATGAAAAATACGAATGGACCCCATAGGAGGGTGGAGGGGATGGGGGAAGGGCCCAGGGTGAAGAAGTGGATGCTAGGGAAGGGGAAAGGGGAGGGGGAACAACGTGGAGGGGTAAAGAGGGAGAGAAAAATGTGCAAAATACTGGAGGCAACTCTATGAATATACAAAAAAGGAACAAAAAGGAAAGAAAAATATAATTTATCAGGGTCTAATCCATGACTGCATATAATTGTCTTACATTTTAATTTAAATCACTATTGGTTTTTTCTTCTTTTCCTTTATTCTGTTCTGTAAAATGTTTAGAGGCAGAAGTGTAAGTAAAGTTGATTTAATCATTGCATAACGGCTATATCAAATGACTTATTACTCTGTACCCCACTAATGTGTAGGTGGTGGTGTTGGGTGCCATAGAATTGGGTCTGACTCATAGCCACCCTATGTACAACAGATGAAATACTCCTTGACACTGTGCCATATGTGGCACTATTGTCAGTGCTTCCCTGCTATTTGTAGGGTTTTCAGTGACTGATGATTTTGGGAGTGGGCTGCCAAGTCCTTCCTCCAAGCCTACAGCACCTGGTGTTCCCAGGTGGTCTCCTATCCAAGTACTAACCAGGCCTGACCCTGCTTAGCTTCTGACATCTGATGGGATCAGATGCCAGGGTGGTACGGCTGCAGGCCATCACTAACGTGTATTAAATAAAAAAAAGTTGATATTTCTGAAGCACATACCTTTTGAAAAGTAACACCAGGGAGAGACAGTTTGGGTTGAAACCTGTTTGTCAGGGTCTGAAAGAGATGGGACCTCAGCCCATGAAGTTCGTCATTCTCAGAAGTTCTGTGCCCCCAGGACCAGGTCAGCCTCCCCCCCCAATGCTACCTGCTCCATGACTCATTTGTAAAAATGATTGATTGGTTGATTGATGCTGGGGATTGAACTGAGGGCATCTCCATGTGCTCTTCACTGTGCTGCGGGGCAAGTTTGGCCCCTTAACTCTTTCTTGTGCATGAACCTTGTGCCCTGCTCCACCCTGGGCTCCTGGGGTCTGTGTGCTTATCCCCACCCCCAAGCGCCAGCTCAGGGTCCTGGGGGGCCCCACAGTCAGGAAGCACAGGGCTGAGTTCCGTCTCCTCCCCACGTGGGCCTCTCTCCTGGCATTTGTGTGGAGGTCCAAGAGATGGTGACACAGAGGTCCCCAGAAGTTGTGCACAACACAAAAGCGGTGCTGTGTCTGCACTGAGGGCGTATAAAGGATCCTTGGGTCTCTGTGGTTTGGGGACCATCAGCTGCTTGGTTGGAGATGAAGATGTGCTTGGCTCCTCCGTTGGGTCACTGCCAAGTCACCTGGGCCACATTCTCTGCCAACTTTCTAATCAGAACGAGACTCTGGACTCAGATCAGGCCTAAGATGGTTTTCTTTTAGCTCCCGCTGCTGCGGGAAGCAAAGCTGCCAAAGATCTCCCGTCCAGCCCCCATGTAACAGGCAGCCCCAGCCCAGGCCAGAGCAGCCCGCCGCTGCGGCTCCAAGCAGGGAGCGGCGGCGTCCTGCCTGCGCTGTCTCCACCCGCCAGCAGGGGGCATCTGCTAACGAAAGGGGACCTGTTGGCAGGCGCCAGGCGCTGACAGCGCGCAGGACCCGAGCCGGAGCGGAAGAGGGACTGAGAAGCCAGAGAGGAGGCTGACAGCGCCACAAAGAGGCCTGCGAGGATGACAGGAAGTTGGTAGCCAGCACCAGCGCAATCTGCCACCCTTGCCAGGGAGCCGGGGCGCTGGCTTGCCGGTGCTCCCGGCCCCATCTGAACATCTTGATTTGCTGCTAATTGAGCAGCCTGACAGCAGCAGAGCCACGTGACCCACAGGCAGCTGAGACCAGGGACTCCAGCTCCCACTGGGGAGCTGGGAGGACCAAGTGTAAGCTGGCAGGTGCCAGGGAGAGCTGGCTGGCCAGGGCCTCAGGCCAGCGCAAGTCCAAAGGCGTTGGCCGCAGGCCTGAGCTAGGCCTGGCGCTCGGGCTCCGTTCACCACCGGAGCGCTCCAGTGGGAGGGGCGGATGGGAGGCAGAATGGTGCTCAGGGCCCCTGGTGTCCCTTAGTCTGCGCAGGCGCCCAGGTTCTCTGGCATAACACGCCACAACCCCACGTGGTGGGCGTGGTCCATTCCCATTTCACGAATGGGGAAGCCTGGGGCTTGGGAAGGAGAGGTAAGCAGGTAACAGCGAATAAGTACTAAAGCTGGGACGTGACTTCCGTGGCCTTGGCTGTGGAGTTTGTGCTTGACAGTTTTGGGGACATAACTGACTACAAAAGGCAAAAGCCCAAATTGTTCTTCTGTGTGTGCTTGGCTCATTTTACTTGTCCTAAAGTCGTCCGTGTTGATCCATGTCGTCACATATGGCAGGGTGTTTTTCTTCTTAAGGCTGAAAATATTCCATCCCCTGTGGACCCTGGGCTGGGATTTAGCTCAGTTGGTAGAGCACCCTCGCTGCAGTCTCTGAGGTCCCGAGTTCGATTCCCAGCACCACAAAATGGGAGAAGGACGTGGCAACCCATTCCCAAGGCAATTCCAGAACAGTCAGCCATTGAAAACCCTGTGAGGGTTGCAATGAGTCAGACTCGACTCAACGGCACCTAACAACAATAACAACAATGTGGACCCTACATTTTCTTTATCTGTTCTTCCGTCTATGGACGTTCAGGTCTTGACAATTGTGAACAACCTGACATAGAACACAGTCATGGCTTCCAGATTCCAATTTCATCTCTTTTGGAGAAATATCCAGAAATATCCTGGAGCACAGGATGGTCTCTTGATTCCACTTCAAGGCAGTGTGTAAAATTACCATGGGCATAGAATAGAACAGTGGTTGCCAGGGGCTGGGGCCAAGAGGTATGAGACTTCAAGTGTCAAGACAAATGCAGTCTAGAGGTGCGCTGTGCGAGAGGGTGCCTTCAGACGACGGTAATGTGTTCTGCACTTAAACATCCATTAAGAGGGGAGATTTCACTTTAAGTATTCTTACCACCACAAATACAATTTTTAAAAAAGGGAAGAAGAAAGGACAGAAGGCAGGATGACCCCACAGGTCTCGTCATTCATGAATTTCTGTAAAGCTTTTTGATTCTAAATATAAGGAAGGAAGGTTTGGGATGCTGCAGTAGCAATTATCTCGTACTTACCTGACCCTCCGAAGGCTACAAATCGCTTTTATATCCATCACATTTGGTCTTCATAGCCACCGTCGGGAGGCCGGTGCTTCTCCATCATTTTGGATGAGGATAAACCAGATCCAGGTGACTAGGAGGTTCCCAAGGGATTAGGTCAGACCCGGACAGGTCTAGGTGTTTCGGAGGCTCCCCTGGCAAGGCAGCCTGAGCCCCGGTTTGGACCTCGCTCAGGTGCTCCTGCCCAGCATGTGGTGCCATAGCCAGACTGTGCTGGAATGAGGTGCCCATCTGATTCCTGGCCTTTGCTCTGAGATTAAGCCCGGTGCTGCCCCGCTTGGATTTGGCAAGCACCGGTGAGTCTGTTCCAATCATTACGCTCATTTTTATGGTGTGATCCTTCAAATCCATTTCTTCCACTATCTGATTAATCCAGGGGATTAAGGCAGTGCACAGAAGCTCTGGTGTAGCAGGAGTGTTTAAGCATCTCTCTCTCTCTCTCTCTCTCTCTCTCTCGTTCTCTCTCTCTTTCTGGTTCTCCCTCCTGTGGTGCTGAGGAAGGAAAGGCAAGACGCAGGTGAGGGAGAGCATGGGTCCCCACAGAGGAGAAAGGCTGCAGAAATGAAGGAAATGTCTGGAGTCTCACTTTTTTTTTTTTTTTTAACCAAAAGTAAAAAAATCAATCCCTGACCTTAAAGAAGTTTATGAATTCCTAGCTTAGGAATCAATGCCCATTGATTTTTGTGCCTCTGCCTGGGCAGCCCATGTACACTATCAAATGATGAAAGCTGTATTTTGTTGGGTTTGCAATGGGATAAGCAGGTGCCGTTTCTGCCAGATTGCCAAGTATAAAAACAAAAACAACAAAAAAGTGCATTATGTGGTGGTCTCAGTCTGGGGCTCCTGACTGTGACCGCTAAATTCTAATGCTAGCTCTGACCAGGGTGTCCTTCCTTCCTGAGGGCAACATCCGGTTCTGTTCCCTGAAGCCTCTTCCTCCACAACCCCAAGCGTTTTCCATATGCAATCCCCATTTCCTGGAATGGTTTGCTAAGCTTAGCCCCCCCAGGACCATGGCCTTCTAAGACAAAGAAAAGAGGGGCTGAGGACAGAGATAAACCCAGAAAGGAAGATGTGGAGGCACCTTAATCATTTGGATTAGAACAGTGTGCATTCCCTTTAAAGAGAACTTTTCCATGTGTGCTGCCATTTTCCTGGAACGTGCCAGGGGATGTGTCATTGTCCTCATTTACAAATCAAGGAACCCGTACTAAGAAAGCATGTGACTTGCATAGGATAATAAGCTGGTAGGGGACACATAGAGTCCTCACACCCATCTCTTCTGCCCTCCAGTCTCCTTCATAGGCGTGGCTCCTCTAGTCTCCAAAGGAGAGAAGAGCTCTGTGGAGGTCCAACCTATAGGATAGAGAAGAACAGCCCTCACGTTCAGGGAGAGGGTACAGGCAGGTCCCCAAAGCTCTCAAAGAAGGCAAAGCAATCGAGTCAGTGTACAATACACAGCAGTGCTCCGGGGACACCCACGTGGTGTGAACTGCAGGTGTGAACTGGGGTTGTTATGCCCAGAGTTCGAGTTCCCCAAAGATCACCAGGGAGTCCAAAGTTGCATGCATGAACAAAGAGCCTTTATTAAAGCTTGAGCTCAAGGGTGCCACACTTCACCAATGCAGCGGTTTAATGTCGGAACCCGACTCATTGTGGGTAAGGGCTTTTATTGAGGGTTACAGGTAGGGGTAAGGGGGGGTGGTGCAGGTTTGGTCAGTCCTTTGATCTAAGACGTGTTGGAGGTTGAAGGTTGACTCAGGCATGTTATCTGTCTTATCAGGGGGTCTGGGAGTTCTCAGTGATTACTGCCTGCATCTACAGCCCTTTGACTTATGTCTGTATCTCTCAGAATGTAGCTCTGTGTTTTTTTCTAAGAATCAAAGTGACCCTGAGGTCAAACTTTAGAGAAGGTATGGTGTTTGGTCAGCTTGGGTATCTCAGGGTGATGCGGGGCCCCCCATCGGATGCCTGCTCCAGGACCACCAGCACTGAGCAAGAGCTGCTTAGCTGCTGAGGAGCCACCTTCATGGATGACCCCCAGGCACCTCCCACTCACCTGTCCCCCAGTGAGTGCTTTATTCCCGTGCCCCCCATTCATTCTCCTGCTGGAATTTCTAGCTATGCTGTCGCCATTGCCTGCTGCCTGGTCCAGAAGCCTCGGGTCCCTCTGCCTTACCTTCCAAGTCTCCTCAGTCAATAACTTGTACTTTTTTAATTTTTGACAATTACATTACGAATGATGAGCCCCATTGCTACTTTCTTCAGAAGTTATACTTGCAGTATTTCTTTTCTGCAATTCTTATCCTAGTGAAAAGAATGAGATCTGTTTCCTTTGCTGGTTGTTTAGATATATAGGATATTATTAACTACGTTACATTATTTCTTAATTTTGTTAAGCCCAATGTTGTACAACGGGTCTCTAGAACTTTCTCATCCCATATAACTGAAGCATTACACACACGGAGCACTCCCTTCTCTCGCCCCTGGGGAGCTACCATTTCACTCTTTGATACTGTTGAACTTGACTGTTTTCCTTCCTCATGTAAGTGAGAGAATGCAGTATTTGTCCTTCAGTGTCTGGCTTATTCCTCTTATTTCCTCCAGGTTCACTTGTATTACAGAATTTCCTACTTTTGGGGGGATGAAGGGTGTTCCATTGTATGTATATGTACCATGTTTTCCTTGTCTGTTCATCTGTCAGTGGACAGTTAAGTGAACTCCCTGTCTGGGGTACTATGGCTAGGTTGCCATGAACATGGGAGTGCAGATATCTCCTTGAGATTACTATGTAAATTCCTTTGGATAGACACTCAGAAGTGGGATTGCTGGATCATATGGGAGATCTATTTTTAATTATTTGAGGAGCTTACATTTTTCTTGAGTCTTGAATCAAGTCTCTTCTCTTATTCCTCTTGTCTCTCTCCTATTTTCTTCCACAAAGCATTGCTGCTCCTTCCTTAGGTGGTTATAGTTGATTTTTTAAAAGACTATTCTAGTGCAGGCACCCACTGTGGATATTAACTGTTAGTTCCGTCTTTGTTTCTCCACATCTTTTTCACCATGAACAGATAGGTCACAGCCACCAGCCAGAACCATGGGCCTGGGGAAGAAGCCTCCTGAGGCCTGGTACCTCCTCTTGCCTGGAATTGCCAAGGGCCTCTCCAAACCTTGGCACAATCTGTGGAATGGAGTAGCCTTGAAAAGTAACTGTTCAAGGTTTATAATAACTTGATCAGACAGGAGGCTTGAAAAAGGAATTAGAGGGAGTTATAAAATGATGCATATATTATACACAGACATGGGGCTGATGTATTGCCAGTAAATCTCAGAAGCATTTAAATTTCATGTGAAAACACAGCACTGTTCTCTTCCTCTCCCAAGGGTCCACCCTGCCCAAAGCAGCCAGAGCGGTCTCCCTGGAGTGTGCGTTGGATCCCATCATGGCTGAACTAAACACTCTCAGGGTTGTATATGTTTGCAGGTTCAAGACCACATATTTTACTGGGGTCTTCAGTGGTTTGTGCCCCAGCCAGCTGCCTCTCCAGTCCCCCCTCACCACCACCTGCCTCTTATTTAAGTTCCTGCCACGTAAGCACTAATGAACCTCACCTCCTCCATTGGCCTTCCAAGCCTTCTGGCCTCTACCTGACACCCATTCTCCTTCCTGATTCCCTTACTGTCTGGATGATTTCCACTCAACCTTAAAACTCTTCTATTTGGACATCAATTCTTCCAGAAAGCCCTGCCTGTGTCCCACACTGGCCGGGATTCCCTGCCCCACAGCACCGTTGGAGAGCTTTTTCACATCCCAGAGTGGGCAGGGCACGCAGTAGGCCAGGCTGCTGGGCCAGGGCCAGGGCAGCTTGGGAAATGTCGGTGAAAGGTGAGAGATGGGCCATAGGAGAGACTTTCTGATGTCTACATGCTGCTTCACAGAGGAGCCAGAGGTGGGGATGAATTTGAGTCCCTTGGGGGGTTAGCTTCCTTCAGTACTAGAAGACAAATCCATATGGCCCTCCAAATCTGTGGATTTCACACCAGTAGATACAACCAGCTGCAGACTGGAAATATTTGAAGCACAAACAAGCAAACATAAACAACTGGACCTATTCTAACCATGTAAGCCTTTTTTGTTTTCACTGTTTCATAAACAATACAGAATGACTATTTACATAGAGTTTCCATTGTATTAGGTATAATATGGAAGCTGGAGATTATTTAAAGCATGTAGGAGGATGTGTGTAGGTTATATGCACATATCTTGCCATTTTATAAAAAGGACTTGAGTATCACAGATTTTGGCATCTAAAGGGGTTCATGGAAATAATCCTCTATGAATAGTGATGGACAACTATACTAGGAGCTTAATGTATTAGGTGAAATGAAGTTCAAGAAATAATATTTTGAGCCAGGCATGGTGGCACACACCTGTAGTCCCACCAGCTTGGGAGGCATAGGCAGGAGGATCGCAAGTTCGAGACCAGAGGCAGTCTGTGTAACTTAGCGAGACCCTGTCTCAAAAAAGTAAAAAAAAAAAAAAAAAAGGGCTGGGGTTGCAGCTCGGTGGTCCAGCACTTGCAAAGCATGCAGGTGCGAGGCCCTGGGTTCAACCCCCAGTACCAAAAAAAAAAAAAAGAAAAGAAAGAAAAAAAAGGAAAAAAAGAAAAAAAGAAATAATATTTTAACCACTGTGACTTCTGGCAAGAAAGGTCAAATAGTTTACGAATAGAGTTTCCTCTCTTTCTTTGAGCCTTCTAGGTCCTTCTTTCCATGGAAGGCTAATTAAGTTAGGCTTCCTGCAGGCAACCCCTTGAACCTTAGAGGAAAAGACATAGATAAATATTTTCTTCCTCTGTGCCCCCCAAGGGTCAACAGCTCCAGAGAAGAGGGACAAAGGATCCACAGTCCTCTATGACTGCCATTTTCCCTGGCCCTTATTCTACCCCTGACGTTCTTTTGGATTTTCACAATTGATTCGGGCAGCACTTGGACATGTGGGTGGGAGGTCTTAAAGTGGAAAATTTAGAGCTGAGAATAATCAGGGATCCTGGTCACTGTTCATTATCACTTTGGCTTGGTTTGGGGGACAGATTAGAAAGGATGGAAACAGGTTGCACAGCAGACCGCGCTCAAGAGCTGCAGTTGGGTATCAAGGGCTGGTGCCCTGGAGGGAGCTGAAAGGAGCCTTCTGAGTGCCTGCCTCCTCCTGCAGGCAGAACGCAGCAGTGGGTAATCAGCCCCTGGGGGCCCCTGTGGCTGGAAGCTGGATGCCTCTAGTGCTGGCACGTGTTCTGCGGATCCTGCTTCAACCCCTTGATTTTTCCTTCTCTCTGTGTGTGGGGATCTAGGTGAACCTCTTCATAAAATGTGTGCTGTATTCGTAACATGTAACACATAACACATAACACATGTACACACACGTATGTATACACAAATGAAGACTAAAGAAGAGATGCTGGCCGTTTCCTCTCTTCTTCTTGCATGCTTGTATTTGCTCTGTCTGGAAGGAAGCATCAACTGCAGAAGCTCTCCAGGATGAGGATAAAAGGATGGAGGACGGGGAGCCTCAAACCCGACCTGCAAAGCCGACTCAAATGGCAGCACTCATTACATGAGTTAGTTTATAAATATGAAAAAACAACAACACAAACAAACAAAAAACCTAATGATCCCTGGGAATATTTGCCGAGATCTCACATCTGCTTTGTGGTCAGTAAACAGTCATTTTTGGGTGTGAAAGGAGGGGTTAGTGAAGGAGAGGAGAAAGGAAGTGACAAAGATGGTGGCTGGGGGTGGACAGAAAGGCTCAGTGAGAAGGGAGGAGCCCGGCAAGATGTCATGACTTCTTGTCTTATTCTGTGGAAAATAAAATTCACTCAAAAATATAATAAACAAGATAATAAACAGCTTGGAATCTGAATGAGCTGGCTCCTCACATATCAGGCGATTCTAGCTATGATGGGAAAGTCACTCCAGCCAGCAGCCAGAATCTGTCCCAAGGGGTGGATGTCTCTGCTGGGAATATAGTTTTTAACTTGTACTCTAGGGGGAGTGGTTATAGGACAGGGAGGGTGAGGAGTTGAGAGAACCATGTGTTGAGCTAGGCAGGAGTTTATCCACCTCTGCACTTGTGAAATTGTGGTGTGGGTAGCGTCGGCTATGACGCCATGGTGTGCATTTAAGATATGCAGAACCATCTCTGCTCTCTACCCATCAGATGCCAATAGCACCCTTGTCCCCAGATGTGACAACCAAAAATGTCTCAGACGTAGCCAAATGTCCCCTGAGGCCAAATCAAGGCTGATGAAGGATGTCTGAGCCAGACTCTGCTGTGGGAAATTCACACATACTATTGCCTTCATTCCCACTGGAGACAGGACTTCCCATACCCTGGACAGACAAGAAACTGGGCTGAGGCCGGGTCCCAGATCCATTAGATTCCCCTACTGTAGGGGGAAATTGGGAGAAAATAGGCAAAACCCCCCAGACTGGGAAAACGGCTTTTGAAGATGTGGTTTGTAAATTAGAAATCTAGGTAAAATGAAAGTAACTTGATTGGATGTTTGTATAAAACCCTTCACAAATCCCCTGAACCTGATTGGAAAATTTGATTCAAAGCTGATTGGCTCAGGCCATTCTGTGGGCGAGGTATATAAGGAGCTGCACTGCAGCAGCTTGCTCTCTCTCGCCTGGACCATCAGCAAGGAAACAGCTTTCTCTCTCACCCAGACCACCCCACTGACTAAGTAAGAACTCTCTCTCTCTCTCGCCTGGACCATCAGCAAGAAAACATCTCTCTCTCTCTGACCACCAAATGAGGAAAGATCTCTCTCTGTCTCTCTCTTTCTCTCTCTCTCTCCTCCCCCATGAAGCAAGACCACCCACAAAGCAAGAACTCTCTCCTTATGACCACCAAGACTACCAACATGGAAGCATCTGCCCTTGAGGCGGTATAAGAGCTGCTAGCACTTAATGCTGTACACTTGGGTTTCTCTCCACCCTGATAAGGACAGAGAAATAAAGAGCTGTGTTTGTCCCCGCAAGGCAAAAGCACCCCAGGCTTTTCCTTTCTCCCATCTCTGCTGACATCCCAAGGGCTGCAGGAGTATGTGCCCCTCACTCGAGTGTCCCAAGTGAATTGTGTTTAGTATCTGTGTGCCTGGCGGTGCCACCTGTCAGAACATCCAGGCCCGACCGGGAGGCATGCACCCCACACCCTACCACGTGATCCTGCAGGGACTGAGTCTATTCCATGTTTTCCCGGCAGGTCCATCCTCTGGGGGACCATCACTGTTCTTGGCAAACAATGGAGAGTTCTGACAAGTCCTTTGGGGGACCAATTTGACCTCAGCTGTAACTTCAGGAACTTCTACAAAGCCTGTTTTCCATTCCCCTTAACTTTCCACCATACCAGATATCCCATGATTAGATAGCCTGCTCTTTGGCTTTAAGTTAACCTTGGTCTGTTGAGGTGGAGGGTCAAGGTAGAGAGTGGGAGAGAGAACTTGGAAAGAAGTACCCTCTAAAATGACTTAAATCTCTGTAGGAATAAATTCACCAGGCTCAAACCAGAAGCTCCTCTCCTACCAGCCCCCATCTCAATCCAACTAAGACTGATGCAGTAGACTTTGCAAGCATGCTTGTATAGCCCATCTTCTTGATGCCAGAAATGTTAGGAAAAAACACTATGTTCACTAGTTACATTTCCAATGAGTTCACCATTCAACACTTGGAGAAATCATATTATTATGGTAAATTTAGCCACAGTAGCAGAATTCCATGTGGCTTACTCTCAATAAAGGAAGCATAGGTAAAAATCTAAATATTTCTAACTGGTCATTTTTGATATTTATTGCTATTTACCAGATTAGGGCCTTATCTATTCCCACCTGAAAATCTTCAGTGTTTCCTGAATACATTTCCCTGGCTCCCATCCTCTTCTATTTTTTGTCCAGTCTTTACCTTTCACATTTATGTGAGGCTAATCTTTCCATATTGCAAATCCATCCATACTTCTCACCTTTTAATGCTTCAAAGCCTCCCTCTTAAACTCCAAGATAAATGTAAATTCCTTGGTGGAACTCATAAGACTTTTTAAAATAGGAGTTGGACCTGTTCTTTGCTACTGCCACATCAAGCTGATATGTCAGTTACACAGAACATGTGGAAATTCTTCAAATATGGTTGGTTCTCATTCCTCTATAGAATGTTTCACTTACTATACATTTTTCTGGGGCTGGGTTTTAGCTCAGTTGGTAGAGTGCTGCCCTGCACTCTGTGAGGCCCTACGATTGATCCCTAGCACCGCAAAAATGGGGCAAGTACCTGGCAACCCACTCCCAGAACAATCAGTCATGGAAAATCCTATGAATAGCAGAAAAGCACTGACATAGTGCCAGGAATGGCACAGTATCAGAGTGTTTCATTCTATTGTACATAGGGTTGCTATGAGTTGACTTGACAACACCTAACAGTAAAACAGGATACATTCTTCCTGTCCTTGAAGGCTTAGCCCAAGTATCTCTTCTTTTCAAGAAACATCTCTAATCCTCTCTTCCTTTGTCCACTCCATTTGTCTTCCAGAATATCTCATGCAGGCTACACTAGTGTCCCATGTCCTATCATATGGCAATGACTCATTTGCTAGCCTGTGAGGCTCTCAAGTGGAGGGAGTAGATCTTAGCCATCACTTTACCCTCAGAACCTAGCCCAACTTCTCAGACAGAGAAGATAGAAAAAGTACTCTATAAGCTTTGGTAAATTGGCTTTCTGGCCAGCTGTACGTATAAATAATGGGTGGTTTAGACCAATCATTTACTTTCTTTTTTGACATCCTAACTTTGATAATGCCTGCAGCCTTAGCCCTGTGGCATCCAATCCCATCAGATCTCGGAAGCTAAGCAGGGTCGAGCCTGGTTAGTATCTGGATGGGAGACCACCTGGGAATACCAGGTACTGTAGGCTTGGGAGACAGACCCAGCAACCCAATCCCAATCAATCTGCCATTGAAAACCCTATGAATAGCAAAGAAGCACTAACAATAGTGTTTCACCTGTTGTACCTAGGGTCGCTATGAGTTGGATACTGACTTGACAGCACCTAACAATAGCAACAACTTAGATAATATTCAGACCTTATTATCTATAAGAAGCCCCATTGACCGGTTTTTCAGACCATTGGTGGGAAGAGGGGGGCTGGAATCATGTTTTATCACCCCTTTCTGGAGGACTGATTGATTGATTGACCCCTCAATATCCAATTTCTTCCTCAATTCAAATGCTCTAAAGCAAGAGGGAGTGAAGGGGGAAACAGTAGAGGCTAGGATTAAAGCCTAAGGAATTCCTTCTACCTTCCCTGGATTTGAAGTTCCCCTCTGATTGCTCATCATTCATAGTGGACTTTACAATTTCAAAACATTTAAGAATTGTTGCTGGGGTCCATGGCACATGCTTATAAACCTATCAACTCAGGAAGTGGAGGCAGGGGGATTGCAGGTTTGAGGCCAGAGGCAGCCTGTGTAACTTTGCAGGACCCTGTCTCAAGATATATATATATATATATATATATATATATATATATATATATATATATATATATATATATATGCTGGGTGTGGTGAGGCACTCCTGTAATCCCAGCGGCTGGGGAGGTAGAGGCAGGAGGATCGCAAGTTCGAGACCAGAGGCAGTCTGCATAATTTAGTGAGATCCTGTCTCAAAAACTGAAAAAATGGGCTGGGGGTGCAGCTCAGTGGTCCAGCAATTGCAAAGCATGCAAGTGCGAAGCCCTGGGTTCAACCCCCAGTACCACACACACACACACACACACAAAGATATCTATATCTATATCTATCTGTATATGTATATGGATATATAGATATGTAGATATATAGATATAGATACAGAGTTGGGTGCAGCTCATTAGTAGCATACGTGCAAAGTATATGCAAAGCCCTCGGACTGAGCCCCTCAGTGCCACAAAAAAAGAAGACATGAATTGTTGAGCCTCAACTGTACCAGGAGATCTTCCTCTTCCCAGTTAGTTACTTGTTACTTCACCAATACTGAGATGTTTCTTTGCATGCAGAACATACTTTATAACTATGGAGCTACTACCTGGCTGACATTATGTTCACCTGCACAAGGGTGGGGTAGAAAAAGAAACTTGATTCAACTGCCTTACCAGAGATGGGTCATGGTAAGATTTCAAGTTGTGCCAAGCTGAGAGGCCTACATGGAAACTTTTATTTATTAATTTATTTCATCTGCCTATCCGCCTTTCTTCACAGCTGCAAATGCCTTTTGAAAACAAGCGTGGATTATGAAAGGTGTTAGAAATGTGTTAGGAACAGAAGCTCTGGCATTCTGTTCAGCTGTTAATAACTTCTGAGTGGTGTCAGTGACGCAGCAGCATAAGGCAATGCTGAGCTACAGAAGGCACATGGGCAGTGCCTCTGGACCTGCTCTCTCGGCCCTGTTTTCTGTGGGGGGTATCAGGGGCACTGACAGCCACAGGGGGATATGGCCTGTGTGCTAGTATCCCAGGAGAAATCCCATGTCTGATGTTGTCAGAACAAGGAAATGAGTTTTCATCCTTCGTAGATATAGAAAATTTATTTGCCAGGCAAATGGTAGTTCAAATGGTCAGGGTATAAGAGAATGACTGAAAATTTTGTAATAGTACAAAGGAAACTAATATAGAAACTACACGTAATGATTTGAGTTCATTTTTTAAAAAAGTAATGCAATTTAGTATCTTCTGTTCTCTCCTGACCCCAGGAAGGAAAGGCTGGATAATGTGTATAAGGAAGGCTTTGCTGAGAAAGATGATGTTAGGTGGTCCCCTAAGAGGAATGGGTAGATGGTACCTTTACCTTGCAGAAGTGGAAGCTGCAAGTTCAGAGACAGAGATGGGGCCCTGCCAGAGCCAGTGCCTTCAGCATGTTCCAATGGGAAGTCCCAGTTCTACCAGGCAGACTTCACTGAAGATATGGATAAGCATGCCCCAAAGAGAATGCCCAAAGGTAACAAGTGACAAGGGTCAGTGTTGGGCAGAGATATCCACAGATGGCTGTAGCAATTGCAAAGAGAGAGAGAGAGAGAGAGAGAGAGAGAGAGAGAGAGGAAGAAGAAGGAGGAGGAGGAAGAGGGAGAAGAAGAAAGAAGAGGGAGGAGGAGAAAGAGGAGGAGGAGGAAGCGCAGGAGAAGAAGGAGAAGAGGAGGAAGAAAATTCTTGAGAGCAGTAGCTAGGAACTTACAGAAGATTAAGTCTGATTTTTTTTTTATTTTTTTTTATTTTTTGAGACAGGGTCTCACTAAGTTATGCAGACTTCCTCTGGTCTCACACTTGCAATCTTCCTGCCTCCACCTCCCAAGCATCTGGGATTATAGGCATGTGCCACCATGCCCGGCCAAGTCTGATTTTAAGGTTTAAAATAAAGTGACATTTATTGGACTCTAGCCTATTAGCATGCACCTGCATATTATTGGATAGTCTAGGCACCTTACAGAAACAGGAGAATAAAAATATACAGATGATCATTGATTAAATTCCATACCATATCAGCAACTGATCATAAGCCTAAGAGCTTGTCTTCTAAGAAATTTTGATAGCCCATGGTTAATAGTTTAAAATTCATTGCTACCCGCTTTTGGAAAGAAATAGATTTTCAAACCATTCTAGTTTTTATACCGAAGCTACATTGAAGTCAGATGCCTCATCTTGGAATCAGCATCTTGTCACCATGAAGAAGACCCAATGCTGTAGTCAAGAGAGCTGACTCAGGAGTCAAAGATGAGCCTGAGTTTCCATTTCTGCTCTACTGCTTGGAAGAAGGAGGAGATTGGGGAAGTCTTTGAGTTCCACTCTTTTATGTGACTGCCCCTGCTTGGACAATGCAGGTCTCCATTACACCTATCTCATAGGGCTGTATGGGTTCAGATGCAGTAGAACTTGTTCTTTAATTAAGGAGAAAGGAAATATTTCTCTCACACTTTGTTAGAAAAGAAAGGAAATATGTTTTTTGAACAACAAAGAAATAAATATTAACTCAGGCGCCAAATAGAAAAGGTGCTATGGAATAAAAGCAGGGCAAGGGAGTAGCAGCTTGAGCAGGGGTGATGCTTATTTTGGAAAGGGTGGACAAGAAAGGCCACTCCCAGAAGCTGGCCTTTGGGTAGAGACTGATGGTGTGTGTGTGTGTGTGTGTGTGTGTGTGTGT
This sequence comes from Pedetes capensis, assembly GCA_007922755.1. NCBI lineage: Eukaryota > Metazoa > Chordata > Mammalia > Rodentia > Pedetidae > Pedetes > Pedetes capensis. The sequence continues at coordinate 59,950 of VMDO01005447.1, read as the reverse complement.
GTGTGTGTGTGTGTGTGTGCGCGCGCGCGCGCATGCACGCGCGTGCATGGTGAGAAAATTTTGCTGATGCACATGAAGCACATAGTACCTTTCAGACACAGCACTACATGTCCCATAGGTGCTTGGTACTCTGCTGTTCAGTCATATAGAATCTGATTCAGAATGAAGTCCTTGTTCAGGAGTACAGAGCCCAGCAGTAGAGACTTTCACAGTCCTCGTATCGAAGTGAGTCTGCAATTTTCTGAAGATTCTTTAACCTTCAAGACACTACTCTTAGAAGGTTGGGTAAGCAGATGTAAAGAAAGACATGTAAAAGGAACATGGGGATACACACAGGGTAGATAAGAAGAAAGCATGCAAGAGGGGGTGTGTGTGTGCACGTGCGCGCACACACACGTCTGTGTGTGAAGAGAGAGAGAGACAGAGACTGAGGAAGAAAGGGAAGAACACAAGGGAAATGAAATAAAGCACAGAAGTAAAGAGATGCTTTAATTTTTTAAATAAAGGCTATGTTTTGCGTTAATGGGTTGCAGTGGCTTCTCGGTGGGTGTTCGAGCCCGGAGCTTCTTGCAGCGCACTAGCTGGATTGTGTCAGGAATTGGCTCCCAGAAAGGCACGGCCATTTGTTCTCAGTTCTGTGTGCTCCCCACCGTCCCACGGCTCTGATGTCAACTTTTGACATTTTCCATCGGGCGATTTATACGCTATCACCTGCCAGCCTTCCCATAGTACTTGGGTTTGTTTGATCTCATACAAACTCCCCTCTCCAATCTGTTGATGAAATAATAAATCTGGGACCTTTGAAGATAGCGCACTGTTGGAGAGCATAAATGGAAATCTTTTCTTGATACTTAAGCATTCTCTATGCCGGGTTGCCAGGGCTGCTATGGTCTGCATCTGCATTGTGCACTTCCTCTACCCACTTTAGACAAATCCATCAAGCACGAGGCCCTAAAAGCCTACAATTTTCCAGGCGATGTGGGACATACCACACTGGTAATGGAAGATTCTTGTAAAGTAGCATGATCCTGAGCAAAGCTATCTATTTATTTGATTTAAATTGTTTTAAGCACTTTTGAGTTCCTGGTGTGATAGCAGGGACCTCACATAATTTAACTAGGAGACATAAACCCGACCTTGAAAGAACTGGAAGTCCCAAATAGCATATTTAGAATATTAATCTTTCTTAAACACTTTCTGGATATCTCATAGACCTAGGTGCAAACCTTCAAGGACTCAATTAATTGCTGAATACATTTTAGGTTCTTGAACTTAGAATTCAAGATATTCTCCATCCGGAACTTAGCAATTTGCTTGCTGAATATGTGTTAGGGCCTCGAGCCTGGAATGCCAATAGCCCCTAGTATTTCTTTACGATCCATGAGAACTTCCCTTCAAGCTCCAATTCTTCCATGCGTCCCTCACCACTCTTTGTCTTTCTTTATGAAGTACACTTTGGTTTTCAGGGCAGTTTTAGGTTCATAGCAAAACTAGGCAGAGGATACAGAGACATCCCATATCCCCAGCTCCCACAAATGCCTCACCTCCCCTTATTACCAACGTCCTCACCAGAGTGGCTCACTTGCTACAGTTGATGAGCTGACCTGGACACATAATCCTCAGCCAAAGTTCCTGGATGAAATTGGGTTCACTTTTGGTGTTATGCTTTCCATGGGTTTGGACAGGTTTATGGTAACATGTATCCACCACTATAGTATCAAACAGAGTATTTTACCACCCTACAAAGTTGATGCACTGCCTATTTCTTCCTCTCTCCTAACTCCTGACAACCACCATTGTCCAGAGTTTTGCCTTCTTCAGAATGTCCTACAGTAATTATTATACAGGATGGAGCATTTTCAGACCAGACTGCTTCACTTAGTAATAGGCAGCTAAGGTTCTCCCGTGTCTTTTCATGGCGTGATAGCTCATTTCTTGTTAGTGCTGAATAATACTCCATTGTCCGGACATGCCATGCCCCACTGCTCTTTTTGAAGTCGTGCTAGTTCTTAATGTCCAGATCTGCTCTGGGTGAGTAGCATTCAGTAGGCATGTATAACTATTTACTCTAAAATAATTGAAATTAAGTTAAATTAAAAATTCAGTTCCTCAGTCACACCATTTAAACTTCTGAATAGCCCATTTGCCTGGTGATTGCTACATTAGACAATCCAGATATGGAACTTTCCCAGTCATGGGAAGTTCTATTGGACAGAGCTGCTCTGTGGATTATTTGTTCATTTAATGTGCTAATTTGTCGAGGTTCTACTATAGTTAGCCACCTTTCCAAATTAATATGCATTAATTAATTAATCCTATTAACATCCATATGAAGATGGTGCTATTGCCATTCCCATCCTCACTCCAAGATGGCGCTCTTACGTGGCTCATGGTCCTACCTCTCCTTTGTTCTGTGATAGCTCTCATTAGATTTGTACTTCACTTCCAATCCTAAAACATATGGGTTGAAAAGGTCCTGCAGATCATCCATCCCAATAGATGAGAAAACTGAGAATTCAGAATGTGGATCATGGAGATAAAATTAGCAGAACAGTAACTAGAAGTTCCAGACCCCTAACTGTTGGTCTGGTACAGCTTTGTCCAGTGGTTTCCTAGAAGGCAGGGACTGTTCATAGTTTTGGAGACCCCGGTAATTAGTAAAAAGTCTATGAATTAGAAGGCATTTGGTATATATATATATATATATATATATATATATATATATATATACACACACACACATACACACATATATACACACATATATATTTATGGAGAGAGAGAGAGATAGGTTTATATATATGTATGTATATGCATATATGTATATATGTTTCTTCCATTTGATGACAAAGTATGCACCTGTGTGTGTTAAAGGGTGTAAACAGCACAGGGTGTTGTAACAAGTTTGGAAGACCACACTATCTTTCACCTACCTTCCTGGACTATGATTGGCTCCTTCTGAGAAAGATCCGGGGCAGATGTGAGGTGTTGCTAAAAACCCAGGTGGTTGGCAATGAACAGCAATAACTTACTCAGCAACGTTGAACAGAAATTTACTGGGCACCCTCTATATGCCAAATGTGGAGATGGATGCCAGGGGCCCAGAGATGAGTAAGAAAGCCTGCAACAAGATGTGCCAGTCCAAAGCTAAACCCAGGAGCTGGAGGACGAGTTGGGAGAAGCTGCCAGGTGGGTGGGGATAGGAGGAGGAAGACCAAGATATCGTCTTTTGCAAAGACCACACTTCAGGCTGATGAGGTGCCCCCTCAGAGAATGCCTGGTAAATGCTAAGAGCAAGAACGATTTCTAACTATCTCTCTGTGTAGGAGAGGCCTCCCAGCCTCAGAGGAGGGGCCTCGAGCTATAGAACTGAAGATAGCCACATGTTTATAGCTGAAATTTCCACAAAGCTGTGCCCTCCCAACACTCTTAGGCAGCCAAGGTGCCCTTCAAGCGGACATTTGGTCACAGTCTGAGTTTCAGTGTTCCACAGGACAAAGGAAGAAAATAAAAGAGTTGGCAAGATGGCAGTGGAGAGGACGTGGCTGGCTCCAGTGGGTGGGAGGGAGGAGATGCCTGGGCTGTGACTAGTGAGAGCGTCTGGTAGCCCCCTGGGCTGTCCCCAGGGTCAAGGTAACTGGGAACACAGCAGCTGACAGGAAGGTTTCTATGTGCTCTGAATGGACATCCACCCCCACCCCGAGAGCCCTAGGCTAACAGCCCAGGAGCCACCTGGAAGACAAAGTGCCCCGTAGTCCTTGGCTGGCCAAGTGGCTGGCCAGCTTGACTCTTTGGCCAGCATGACCAGCTCCACCAGACACACGTCTCCACAGCTCTGTGCAGGGGATGGAGTGCCAGGCCCCTCTGTCCCTAAATAAGATGACCCGCTCTGATGCTCCCTTCATGCCAGGGCGCTGCTGCCAGCTCACCAAGGCTGCCCTGTCATCTTCCTTTGTGTGGCTGATCTTTGGCAACTATTTCTGCGAAGTCCCCCCTTTCCTTCCCTATGCCCACCACCGTCCTATGCCAGGCCCTTATTGCTAAGGCCCCTTTGCCTGTTCAGGGAACAGAATCACAAATCACGTAGGCTGAGCGCAGAGGGTCTGTCTGTTGCCTCCCAGCCCATCTCCTGGCTCTCTCCCCTTGTCCTGCCTCCATCTGTTCTCAGCACTGTGACCCGAGTGACCCTTTTAAACATAAGTTGCATCATGTCACTCCTTAACTTGGAACTCTCTAATGGCCTCTCTTCACTCGGAGAGTGGAAGCCAAGCTCCTTTCAAAGGCCAACAAGGCTTTACATGCCCTGACCCTTGGCCTCCGCTCTCTCTCTTGCTCAGTTGGCGGCGGCCATGCTCCCCTTGTTGCTGGTCTTCAGACATGCTGCGTGCACTCCGCCAAGGGCTCTGCTCTCCCTGGCCCTGGCTGGACACCTCCTTTGCTCAATCCCTGTGTCCTTCAGTGTAGATCAGCCAATTTAGACACACTACTTGCAAGGGTGGGAAAGATGCCCAATGTCACCTTATTAGAGTGGCTGTCCCTCACCACCACTCGCCCTTCCTTCTGGAAATTTCTTGTCTCTTCACTAGGTTTGATTTTTAACATTTCCTCCATAGCACGTAACAGACTCTGCTGAATCCTGGCATTCCAAAGGTTTAGAAATCTCACTTTCCCTCTCTTGAATCTTTTCTGAATTTCAGTTTTATTCCTCTTCCTACAGTGTTGGCAAAATGGCCGCCAAACCCTATGGGCTTAGCTTCCAACTGGCATCGCCCATGCCAAGAACTTGCTTCATTTGCAATGATTCTTGGAAAAAATGCAAACACTGACTCTCACTCGACCCCCAGAGACACAGCTTATTTTGTCACACTATGTGTGGGGAGAAGAAGGACCATGTTGCCTGGCCAGACCAGTCATACATCTGTCCCTGGAAAGGAAATGTGGGTGGAATTAGCCCCTTCCAAAATGCTGGGCTATAGACAAATGAGAAATGATTTTCAAAATAAAGTCAATGTATTAGAGAAAAGGAAGTGAATACTGAGTAAGTGAGAAGAACCCGTATTCACGGGCCTCTGCCACCCTCCCCATGTTTCCAAGCCTCTTCTCCCTGCTTGGCTATATCTTGCAATTGCTTCAAACTCATAAACAGACCTATGATCTGTTATTCCCCTGTCTGTAAATATTTAGAGCTTAGATGTTAACATTCAGATGTCTCAGACTAGCATTAAACGCTCACCACAAATTGGTCTGGCCTTACCTTTTCTACCTCTCCTCTTTGCAAGCTCTCTACCTGGCCCTCTGGGACAACACACTGCCTGTCCCCAGCTCCTGCCTGCAGCTGTACCACTGTGGCATCTCATCCTGTCAGCTCTCAGAAGCTAAGTGGGGTCAGGCCTGGTTAGTACTTGGATGGGAGACCACCTGGGAATGCCAGGGGCTGTCGGTTTGGGAGAAGGATCCAGCAACCTACTCCCCAAAGACAATCAGCCACTGAAAACCCTATGAATAGCAAAGAAGCACTGACAATAGTGTTTTGCCTGTTGCATGTAGGGTAGCAATGAGTTGGATACTGACTCGAAGGCACCTAACAACAGCCACCCCAGCTCCCATGCTTCTCTGTGTGCACTCTTCTCATCTTTGGAACTTCCTTTGGTGCCTGGATGCACTTGTCTGAAACATTTTAATCTTTATCACCCTCTGGCATACATTGTCTTACATTGTCAGGTATTTATTCGCTGGAGACTTTTGCAGTTCCCCCAACCCTAGTGTAGGCTATATAAGAGTATGAATCATCTTGCATATTCCTCAGGAGCAAAAACTACAGCCTTAGCCTATGGTGGGAACCCAACAAATCATTGTTGATTTTATTAACGACACTCTTTCTAAATTTCTCCCTCACCCCAAAGAGCTTCCTTCTTCCTTGCCAAGTCTTCTGCATGGATTTTGGGCTGTGCTTGACACAGAGGAGGAGTCCACGAGTCAAGGACTCTTCACTCTCTGTCCCCACCTTGTCTCTGTCTCCTTTTCTCAAAGTTAGGCTTCCCTCCCATGGGTTCTTATAACAGCCTCAACTGCTCCTATTTGTGACTGTCTTCTGGAGACAGGTTCCCTGGCTCTCATCTGGTCTCACAGGCCTGGAGGTTGGGGAGAATGGGAATCTTTAGACACTCTGGAGCCCATGGTGTCTGCATTCTCCATTCCTGGCCCTGCTTGCCTCTCTCAGAACTTGTCCCTCTTTGATCACTGCTCTCCCATGGCCCTGGCCCTTAGTGAACACTGCCTTTCAGCCAGGAGAGCTGCCTGCACCACTTGGGTGTATGACCTTGGGCAAATTATTTCACCTTTCTGAGTCCCAGTTTTCGAATTTTGCAAAATAGGGATATAATATATATTTCACAATTATCAAGCAGACCAAGCGGAGTGTGGAACGAAGGAGCACCTAATTGTGCAGATGTGCAGGAGGCTCTCAGTCCACAGAGATGGACTCCGATCTCTGTCTCTGTGGAGATTCCACCTTCCGTTACAGCCGACATGTGTTGCTATCTAGTGGGCTCGCAGCTGACAGCTGGGAGGGGCTCAGCACAATAGGTGCCCAGGAGAGGATCCATCTTGCGGTGCTCGTGCGGCAGGCAGCTGGGATGTGTGCTGTGGCTCTGTGATGTGTGCATTTGGTGTCTCCCTGCCTGGTTCTGGAGCTCCTGCCCCAGACACTATCTTCAGTGCATCTCCGATGGCTTCTGTCCTAAATGCAGAGCAGAAGTCCTAGCCTGACCCATGTGGCTCTTGGTCACTCTTTCTACGATCTCTCACTTTGTCCTTTGTTGGAGATTTTCAGCCCCCTGCCCCTTTCCAGTGGTGTTCCAGATTGCCAGCTAGAATGAGTGCATTGAAGGGACAGAACCGGTGTTCTGTGGAAGAGTACCATTGAGAGGATGGGAAGCGAATACAACCAAGAATGGAGTGGCTCTTTGAGACTGAGATTCTGCCATCAGAACAAGCCTGAGATTTGAGCCATAAAAAAATCCATGTGTGGCCACTGAAGACAAAGGAATCAGCTAATATGCAGGACACAGGAAGGCAGCCTGGCATGTTCAGGAGTGCCATGGTGCATGCCCCTCCAAGACTGAGGCTGTTGACCCGCCGACTGCCACAGGGCACTGCAGAGGATGCCTGTCCGAGTGAGCTCTGCCTTGTATGACATGCCACGACATAAAATGATGTCTGAAGTCCTGAAGGGAAAGAAAATGCTTGACTTCCTGTGTCTAAGCTTTCACCAAATTAGATTGTTAGGACAAAGCTTTCTTCCTACATAACAATGATTAATACTCCACAGAGCTATCCCTTCTCAGAACATCCTATAAACAATACAGTCATATACATGCTGGGGGCTATATAAAAATATGTAGGAGTTCATTCATTCCAAAGTATGTTTGAGCACTTGCTGGGCCATGATGCAGACCTTCATGGAACAATGACTAGACAGACAGAACGCTTGGGCTCCTGAAGCCTATACTCTTATGGGGAGAGGTAAACACACAGGTAAACTTTCGCCAACTCAGATGGTGGTAAGTGCAATGGGGAATGATAGTCCTTGTACCAGCCAAGGTTATCCAGAGAAACAGACCCAACAGGATATGTGTGTGTTTGTGTGCTTGTGTACACATGTGTATCTGAGGTCCTGGGTTCGATCCCCAGCACTGCAAAAATGGGAGAAGGATATGGCGGTCCACTCCTGAAGCAATCAGGAAACAATCAGCCATTGGAAACCCTATAAGAGTCGCTATGAGTCAGATTTAATTCAAGGGCACCTAACAACAAACAACATATATATATATATATATATATATATATATATATATATATATATATACACACACACACACACATATTGTTGTTAGCTGCCATCAAGTCATATCCAACTCATAGCAACCCTACGTACAACAAGTGAAACACTATTGTCAGTGCTTCTCTGCTGTTCATAGGGTTTTTGATGGCTGATTGATCTTTGGGCATGGGTTGCTGGGTCCATCTCCCAAACATATATATATATATATGTGTGTGTGTGTGTGTGTGTGTGTGTGTGTGTGTGTGTGTGTGTGTGTATGCACATATATGTACACACATCCATACACACACACACACACACACACACACACACACATAGTCACGAAGGTCAAGAGCAGAGCATATGCTCCAGACTTGATGTCATAGGGCACGGACTCAAGTCCCAGGTCTATACCCCCATTTCCTCTGTGACAGGGTAAGAGAATGACATGGCTCTCCACGTGATGCTGGATGGTTTTATATAAAGCTTGGCAAGTCAAGTGCTAAGGAGAGGTCAGATTTCACCAATAAGAGAGGGAGACTCAATCAATAACCCTATAGAATCAGGCCACCCTGGCACCCTGCCCCTGCCCTTTCCTCAGTGGTGAATCTGTGAACTGTTGTTTCTCACCACAATTTAGGTAGAGTCAGGAAGCTGGGGTCTATGACACATTCCACACTTTTCTTGCTCTCAACTCCTCCTCCCAGTGCCCACTCCTTGGAGAGATATTAATTAGTGATTATTGTATGCCTATGGCCATACCCCTATGGCATCCCAACCCGTCAGATTTCGGAAGCTAAACAGGGAGTCCTGGTTAGTCCTTGGATGGGAAGTCACCTGGGAACACCTGGGGCTGTAGGCTTGGGAGAAGGACCTGGCAACCTACTCCCAAAAATCAATCCGCATTGAAAACCCTACAAACAGCAGAGAAGCACTGACAATAGTATTTCGCCTGTTATACATAGGATCACTATGAGTCAGACACCGACTCGTTGACACCTAACAACATTATTGTATGTTGTATTTGAGAAGTAGGGAGACTGAGAACAGTTAAACCCCTGATGTCTTCTAGCAAATCACCTTGTGGAAGGGGAGCCAAGACAAGGCTCCATAGTTCTGTTCATCTCCTGCTGAATACAACTCACTTCCCCAAGGTACCCACCCATTCTTTTTTACTCTGAATTGTGATAAACCACACATAACAAAATCCCTCATCTTACCTACTTCTAAGTGTGTAGTTCAATAGTGTCAAGTACATTCACATAGTTATGCAAACAATGGCCAGCAATTATTTCTTCTTCCAAAACTGAAACTCTACACCCATTTAACTCTCCATCCCTCTTCCCTGGTCCCTGGCAACCACCAGTCTACTATCGCCTCTGGGAATCTGACTACTCAAGTATCACAGATAAGTGGAATCACACAGTATGTGTCTTCTTGTGGCTGGCTTTTTTTTTTCCACTTAGCATAATTGCCTCAAGATGCATTTACATTGTAGCAATTATCAGAATTTCTTGTATTTTTTAAACTGAAGAATATTGCATTATATGTGCATGAGACATTTTGTTTCTCCAGTCATCTGTACATGGACACTTTTTTTGAGTTGCTTCCACTTTTTGACTGCTACAGATAACCCTGCCATGAACACAAATATACAAATATCTCTTTGAAGCTCTGTTTTTGATTTTGGGGGGAAAGTATCTAGAAGTGGAATGGCTGGGTTATATGATAATGCTAATTGCTTTTGATGAACTGTCATACTGATTTCTATACCAGCTTCTCCCTTGTACATTTCCACCTAGAGTTCACAAAGGCTCCTTTTTTCCTTCCCATTTGTCTCAATAGTTATTATATGTACACATGTATGTATGTATGTATGTATGTGCGTATATTCATCCTGATGGGTGTTAGGTGATATCTCATTGTGTTTTTTTTTTTTTTTTCAGTACTTGAGGATTGGAGGTTGAAACCAGGGCATTGCACATGCCTTGTAAATGCTCTACCACTGGGCAGCCCCGCCCCCACTCCATTTTTTATTTTTTATTTTGAGTCAGGGTGTTGCTAAGTTACACAGGTTGCCTCTGGCCTGGAACTCGCTGTCCTTGTGTTTCTGCCGCCCAGCTCGCTGGGTGTAGAGGCACAGGCCACCACACTCAGCTCAGTGTAGTTTTCATTTACCTTTTCCTAATGATTAGTGTTGATCATCTTTTTTATGAGCTTATGGCCCATTGTATATCTTTTTTGGAAAAATGTCTACTCAAGTCGTTTGCCTATTTTTAATAGGGCTGGTTGTTTGCCAGCCTAGCGTTTTTCAATAACTACCAAACTAAGGCAATAAGTCTAAAGAAATAGGCTCAGCTGGGCTAAGCATTTATCTGCTCAGACTCCAAAATTCCAGCTGACTGGTGTCCTCACCTGCTCCCTGCCATGATTAGGCTTCATGCTCTGAGTGCCTGTTGATTCTAACGGTGAGAAATTCCCAATGCCCACAGAATGACTGATGGGAACCGGACCTAGCTTTAGGGCTCTGTCTTTCATCCTGCCCGAGCTTGAAGAAAAAATGATTCCTGTTGAAAAGACAAAAAATGGTCGCTTGCCTTTTTCCACCAAATCTGAAGTCCCTCTGCTAGAACAACCACGGTCATTATGATCACTTGCCCTCCAGCCATCCCTGCTACTGTCACCAGACACAGATCCAGGGCCCCCTATGTATCTCATGTGCACCCCAAGTGCCTGCCACATCTGGAGCCCCTGAAGCTAGAATGATTCTGTATTCAAATACCATAGGGGAGACATAACCAGCCATTCAATCATTTGATTGGCTAAATATCCCGAAAGTGTCTGAAAATGAGAAGAAAATGTGAGTGTTTCTCTCTCTCCTCATTAATTTTTTCATCCATACCAGAGAATAATGAAGCTCGTGGCTAAGAATCTTAAGCAGCAGCCTCCGTTGGGCTGGGCAGCTCACAGAGATTAACTTACCCCCTTGGAGTGTTCTGCAGCCAACCAGAAGGCTCTCCCAAGCCAAGTAATTTTATAATTAAGTGATAATTGTTTTTTGGAGGATTCTTCCCCCCTAGGTAGCTTAGAGAAAGATAAACAGCTGCAGGAATCAATAAGCATCAAGGTCATAGGCTGAATTATTTACTGAATCTCTGCTATTTATCCCAAACTTTCCTCTCAACAAGGAAAAATTGTGTCTACTTCATTGAAGATTTACAACGTGCCTGGTTGGGTTTCACAGCAGTTGTCACCATCCTTTCCTCTTTGGAAACATCGCCATGTCCCAAAGACAGCCTGGAAGATGGAAAGGTCTGCGATGGATCATTCATGAGCTGGGTCAGCGTGAGGACAGCCTGGCCAGGCACTGAGCTGCAGAAAGCGTGGAGGTGGGTGCTGCAGAAAGTATAGAAGTGGGTGGGGTTGGGTCACAAAGGATGGGAGTGCTTAATCCTGTGGCCACAATGGCTGAACCTCTTCCTAACATCCCTCTGGACCTTCTGCTTTGGATTCCCCATTCTGCTGTGGGTTCTCTACCCTGCCAGCCAAGCGATCTTTTCACAACTCAAATCTGTTACTTTGTGGTGAGGTTTTCTGGGTCTTCCCTTGCTCAGTGAGGAACACACACACCCATTCACTGTGTCAGGAGTTCAGAGTCCTGCGGCTGTGATTCCCTCTGTGCCTTCGTGATCCGACCCTGTTGTCCTCTGCCTTCAACTCCAAACGCTCATCATACCTCTTTGAATTCTTCAAACGTACTCTGCCCTCTCCTCTCAAGCTTACTCAGCTGTTGGCCTGTGGATATAATTACCCTCTGCTTTCTGGGGCATTCGGGAGAAGGATGTGGCTACCCACTCCTGAGGCAACCCTGAGACAATCAGCCATTGAAAACCCTGTGAGGGTCTCTATGAGTTGGACACGACTCAATGGCACCTAACAACAACAACAATTCTGGGGCAAACCCTACCCATCCAGGTTCTAACACCCCATACTTTTTAGACTAGGAAACTGCTGCTCCTTGGGTCCTTCCAAGGTACGTTAGGTGGAGATGAAGGGCTATGGTAGAATAGGCATCCAATGTATCACTGGTATGGGAGAAGGATGTGGTAATCCACTCCCATGGCAGCAAATCCCGAAACAATCAGCCATTGAAAACCCTGTGAAGGTCCTTGAGTTGAACACGACTTGATGGTGCCTAACAACAACAATGACATATCACTGGTAATAGTTGAATGTCTAGCCAGTAATAGAGAGTAAATAAGTATTTGCATGGAAATGAAGACATCTCACAATTACTTTGGGCCACTGAGAAGGAAAGAGGGCTCAGGAAAAATGTCACCCAGTAGAATGTTGCTGCAAAATAGTAACTGAGCCTGTTGGAAAGCATCTTCCTTTTTTTTCAGTATTGGAAGGCTTCACACAGGGCCTCTCACACGTGCTTTGCAAGTGTTCTGCCACTGAGGGACACCCCCAGCCCTGCTTTTACTTGTTATCTTGAGATGGTCTCACTAAGTTGCACAGGCTGCCTCTGGACTGGAGCTTGCCAGCCTCCTGCCTCTGCACCCTGAGTTGCTGGGATGATAGGTGTGAGTCACTGTGCCAGCCTGTCTTGCTTGCTTTTGATTGGACTTCACACAGAAAGGAAATAATTGTGGATATGTAAAGAAAGTACAATATGGAGTGTTTAAAATGCGATGCATGGGGAGGTGGCTTTCTACTTGGAAGAAAATTATAATTCATCTGAGCAAAATTGTCTACTTCCATGTATTTTACTATTGAATCAGTTTGTATACAACCTGCTTATATTTACATGCACCTGTTCTATAAAGCAGCAGGATACTTGCTTCAAAAATATCCACTTTTTGGTGGGTCACTATTCTTTTTTCTTTTTCTTTTTTCCCTTTATTGATAAATGTTGGTGGGGTACAGAGTATTACAGAATTTGCTTTTTCCATTATGCAACTATTACATCACTTTTGGTTACACTTTCCTCAACTTAAAAGTTTCTGGAACATTTTGATTAATATGTAGTAAAACTTGTATGCATTTATGCTTATGTTCCCCTATCTGTCCCATGTACTCAAGAAGTTGCATTATTACATTGAGATTATCCTTTCCCCCTTTATCCCTTTACAATGTTTTCCCTCCCCTTACCACCTTCCACAACCTTCGCTGCCCTTTGCTAGTCCCCTGTCTTCTTCTCCCTACTCAGCTTATATTTTCTCTTCTTAGTTAAGTTTAATTGTTCATTTTATATATATTTACTTATATATAAGCATGCGTCCATACCACGTGGCATTGATCCCATCAGATCTTGGAAGCTAAGCAGGGTTGGACCTGGTTAGTACTTGGATTAGAGACCGCCTGGGAACACCAGGTATTGTAGGATATGGAGAAGGACCTGGCAACCCACTCCCAGAAAACAATTGGCCATTGAAAACCCTATGAATAGCAGAGAAGCTCTAACAATAGTGTTTCACCTGTTGTATGAAGGGTCACTATGAGTCAGACACCAAGTCAATGGCACCTAACAACAGCAAATTATGTATAGGTTTTTCTCTCCCTTTAAGTAAGATTCAGTTCCCACATATAAGTGAAAACATAAGGTATTTCTCTTTTTGGGCCTGTGTTCGTTCACTTAAGATGATATCCTCCAGTTCCTTCTATTTTGCTGCAAATGACATTATTTCATTCTTTTTTATTTCTGAGTGATATTCCATTGTGTATATGTACCATAAAATTTTTTATCCATTCTTCTGTTGATATACATCTTGGTTGGTTCCATATCCTTGCTATTGTGAAAAGTGCTGCATTAAATATGGAGATGCAGGTGTCTCTGTGGTGTGATGACTTGTCTTCCTTTGGGTATATTCCCAGGAATGGTATAGGTGGGTCATGTGGCAGTTCTATTTTTAGTTTTATGACATATCTTGATATTGATTTCTAAAGTACTTGAACTAATTTACAGTTCCACCAGCAGTGTAAAAGTGTTCTTTTTTCTCCACATCCTCTCCAGCATTTGTTATTATTTGTTTTGTTGATCTTGGCCATTCTTACTGGAGTTAGGTGGAATCTCAGAGTTGCTTTGATTTGCATTTCCCTGATGGCGAGGGATATTGAGTGTTTTTTCATGTGTTTATTAGCTCTACAAACATCTTTGTTTCAGAACTGTCTGTTCATTTCCTTTGCCCACTTGTGTATTGGGTTATTTGTTGTCTTGGGATTTGCTTTCCTGAGTTCTTTGTAAATTCTAGAAATTAGTCCTTTGTTGAATGTGTAGGATGCAAAGATTTTCTCCCATTCATTGGGCTCATTCTTACCTCTGTTGATTGTTTCCTTCAATGTCCAGAAACTTATTGACAAATGGGTCACTATTTCTTTTAGGCCATTAGCATACTGGTTAGCAGATACAGGAATAAAAAAGTTCTTAGGGGGGTGGTCTAGTCTAGATATTTCTGACCTCTGCCAATTCTAAATTATTTTGTTGTTGTTAGGTGCAGTGGAGTCATGTTCAACTCATAGCGACCCTTATGGGGTTTTCAATGGCTGATTGCTTTGAGATTGCGTCTGGAGTGGATTGCCACATCCTTTTCCCATTTTTTAGTGCTGGGAATGAAATCTGGGACCTCAGAGACTGCAGAGTAGTGCTCTACCCACTAAGCTAAATCCCAGCCAAATTATTTTAGAAGCACCTATATTCCAAAACAAATTGACTTATTTTTATATAGTTTCCTTTCCAGGTCATTCCCAGTTCTTTTTTCCTTTGGCAAATAAGGCTGATAGTTAACTCTGAGTTTGTTAAACTACATCTGTAAATCTAAATTGTGCCAAAGATTTGCATGGAAAGCTATTTGATGTGATGTGAACAAAATATCTGGATAAATAAGATTTGCTTTTCCTTTTCATTTGAGATGCCTTGCAGATGGACATAGAAGGACCTGGATTCCCCTTCAGAAGTCTTCTTTAGGGCCTTGGGTCTTGGTCATGGCTCTGGGCTGGGAACCAGATCTCTGACTTGATGCTCTCACAGTGCTGTGAGCGGATTAAAAGAATTTCTTGATCTTTGTTAAGGGTGCAGGTGCCAATAAGGCATTCATTTTCCCTCTTCCTTTCTCAGTCCTCCCCTGTCACATTTTTTGAAGTATTAGGGGCTGAATTCAGAGGTTCACATATACTTTGCAAATGCTTTACCTCTGAGCTGCACCTCCAGCCCGCTTTTAATTTTTTTCTCTTAAGATAGATTCTAAATTGCACAGGCTGCCTCTGGCCTCGAACTCTCCATCCTCCTGCCTCCACCTCCCAAGTCTCTGTGATTACAGGTGCACACCATGGCGCTGGGCCCCCCAGCAGCTATTAATGAACTCAAAATCAATCTGTCTGCTTGCTTGATGAGATTAGAGGACTTTCACTAGTCTTGCAACTGCTCATAGGAAACCAGATGTAGCAATCGTTTATTGTGAATTCTCTTTCTCCCTCTCTGCATCTCTGTTATTGATTAAGTAATGCCACCCTGGGGCTTGTTCCTGATAAAGCGGCTTCATAGAAAGCAAAGTCTTGGGTCTCCACACAATCCCAGCTGTTATTCTCTAACCAGGCACCAGAACGGGGATGGCTTAACTTTAGCAGGGCAACATAGTAATGCTAAGCAGCCCCTCCTGAGAGTTCTGGCTTTAATACGAGAGAGTGTTTTTCTTGAGAAAAGATTTTTCCAGAGGTAAGGTAGGGACTGGGCGGCTGCACAGGCTGGCTGTTTGGCAAGAATCAAATAATTCTATAGCAGGAATCTTATTCAGTCCTGTTGAGTATTCCAAACTCCTATCCTTAACATGGTCATAATTATTCTAATCCTAACATACAGAGACCAGAGGGTTGAAATGTTTTTACAGTGACTATTGGGAGAAAGAAAGCCTGAGAACAAATGAAAGTGCTAGAAACTGGTGTTAAGGAAGTGAGGAGGCCAGAAAACCTGAAACCCAAAGAAAGCTGGGTGTGAGACCAGCCACAAAATTATATCATTTGATCCTATGCAGAACTGGGGGCTGGGGTTGAGCTCAGTTGGTAGAGTGATGCTCAGCATTTTCTGAGGACCTGGGTTCAATCCCCAGCACTGCAAAAATGGGAGAAGGATGTGGCAGTGCACTCCTGAAAACAAACAATTAGCCATTGAAAACCCTGTAAGGGTTGCCATGCACTGGACCCTACTTGATAGCATCTAACAACAATGCAGAACAGGCAGCCAGCATGCTCATTCTCTTCCCCTTTAGGCAACCAAGAGAGGTTCAGAAGGACGAGGGACTCACCCCAAACCATACAAACTGACAATGGAATCCTTACATTATATATATATATATATATATATATATATATATATATATATATATATATATTTGATATATACATATCAAATAACAAATATATATATATTTGTTGTTGTTGTTGTTGTTAGGTGCCATCGAGTCAGTATCTGACTCATAGCAACCCTCGTTGGGTTTTCAATGGCTGACTGTTTCGGAATTGCCTTGGGAGTGGATTGCCAGGTCCTTTTCTCATTTTTGCAGTGCCAGGAATTGAACTCAGGACCTCAGAGACTGCAGAGCAGCGCTCTATCAACTGAGCTAAATCCCAACTTTACACACACACACACACACACACACACACACACACACACACACACACATAAATACAAAGCCATATTTTATACCTATCTGTACAGGGTGTCTAATTTTTTTAGAGACTAGTTTTTAAAGACTAGAGACTATATTGGTGTGTTTTGTTCTATTTATTTATTTATTTATTTTTTTTTTTTTAATAGTACTTGGGGGATGAACCCAGGGCCTTGCACATACTTTACAAGTGCTCAACCACTGGGCTTCTCCCTCAGCTGATTTTTAATTTTTTATCTTGAGACAGGATCTCGATAAGCTCTGCAGGCTCCCTCTGGTGTTGAACTTGGTATCCTCCTGCCTCTGCCTTCTGAGTCACTAGGATTCCTAGGGTGTGCCACTGTGCCCAGCTAGACTGCTGTGTTTTAAAGTAATCAGTTGACACTATCTTAAGTTAGAGTAAAATATTTTCTCTGAAAATACAATCCCTATCTCCAGTTTTAGAAAGTCATGGTTTCTCACTGTTGCCCTTAAATAGGTGTAAGGCAAAATTGCACAGGAAGTTTGAGTTACTCTGCAAAGGAACCAACTCTATTGGACACACAAAATTAAAGAGGTGCTATATTAATTAGGATTTATTCTAAGCTGCTATTTCCCCTAAACAGTGCTTAAACAAACAAACAAAAACCATAGACCTTTTGTCACAAGTGAATCTCGGCTAGTGGGAAGTTGGACTTATGTGTGAGGCTCAGACACCAGTTCCTATTAAGGCACAACCAGGAAGTGACACCGCTTCATCATGAGGTCACATGAACAGGGCTGAGAAGGTGACCTGCAGCTGGTACAATGCTCCCAGGTAAGAAGATAGGATTTCTTCTATTAAAGGAAGGAGGCGGATAACTTGCAGGCTCTGTCACACATACAAGGAAAGTAAGAGAACTGGGACACAAATGAGCAGATTAGTCTACTGCATGGACTGAAATAGCAATTGGTGGAAGAATAGGAAGAATACAGGGATTTATAATAGGTTAAAAAAAGAAATCTAAATAAAGAAGAGCAAACAGATATGTATATCAGAAAATGAGACTGGAACAAGAAAGGGATGTGCACTGTATTGCCTGGTTCTTGAAATCTGACTCTAAACAAGCTTAATGGGGACTTTCCTCTAATCAGTTGGGATAGCAGGAATCTCATGATGTAATTCATTTTAATTGTAATTTCTTTAGCCTTCTATTTTAAAACATGATAGTAAAACCCTTGTTCTATTTTGCTGATATTCATATAGTTCCTTCAGCTTCCTAATAGCTAATGTTTACATGACATATGTTTTTATTTTTAAACACATCTGTCTTTATACTTTAAAGATTTCTTGCAGACAACACATAATTGGGTATTGTTTGTATATTCAGGCTGATAATTTCTGGCTTTTAAAATTTGATGTATTAGACCATTTACATTTAATGTAATTATTGATGTGGTTCACTTTAAATCTACATCTTCCTGTTTGGTTTCTATTTGCCTCATGAGCTTTTTACTTTTATTTCATTATTCCTGCTTCTTTTGCGGCTCATTAAATACTTTCTATAATTCCATTTATGCTCACTATTGGCTTATTGATGCCTGCAGCTGTCGCCCTGTGGCATCCGATCCCGGCAGATCTCGGAAGCTAAGCAGGGTCGGGCCTGGTTAGTACCTGGATGGGAGACTGCCTGGGAACACCAGAAGCTGTAGGCTTGAGAGAAGGACCTGGCAACCCTCTCCCAAAAATCAATCTGCCATTGAAAACCCTATGAACAGCAGAGAAGCACTGACAATAGTGTTTCCCCTGTTGTACAGAGGGTCACTATGAGTCGGATACCGACTCGACGGCACCTAACAACAACAACAACAATTGGCTTATTAGGTATGTCTCTTATTTTCTTTTAGTGGCTATTCTAGTGTTTATAAGATATACTTATCATGGCCTCTCTTGAAATAATATCTTACTGTTTCTTGTATAATGTAAGACCATTAAACAGAATGCTTCTATTTCTCCTCTCCTTTGTGCTATTGTGATTAGATATTTCAGTTCTACGTGTACTGTAAGATCTCATTAAATATTGCTATTCTTTTCTTTGAATATTCATTTATACTTAAAAGAAAAATTTTAAAAGGAAATACTGAACTTTTAAAGCATTTTGCCTTTCTTTGTGTAGATCTTTGTGTAGATGTAGATCTTTCTTTGTGTAGATGTCTCTGTCTGTTATTATTTTTATTCTACACAAAGAACTTCTTTCAATATTTGTTGTAGGGATGATTTATTGGTAATGAACTCTTTTTGCTTTGTTTCCATGCAAAAAAATTTTATTTTCCCTTCATTTTAAGTGAGATTTTAACTAAATATAGTTTTTTCCAGTCCTTTAAAGATATTGTTCTCTTGATTTAAGTCTTGCATAGTTTTCTGCTCTCATTGTTGTCTTTATTCTTACATGTTATTGTTAGGTGCTGTCGAGTTGGTATCTGACTCATAGCGACCCTCTGTACAACAGGGGAAACACTATTGTCAGTGCTTCTCTGCTGTTCATAGGGTTTTCAATGGCAGATTGATTTTTGGGAGGGGGTTGCCAGGTCCTTCTCCCAAGCCTATAGCTTCTGGTGTTCCCAGGCGGTCTCCCATCCAGGTACTAACCAGGCCCGACCCTGCTTAGCTTCTGAGATCTGACGGGATTGGATGCCACAGGGCTACCGCTGCAGGCTTATTTTTACATATTATGACTTTATTTTATATTTATGGCTAGTTTTGAGTAACTTGAAAATGCTGTCTCTTAATGAAGCTTACTTTATATTTCTCCTGTGTAGAATTCACTGACCTTACTTCATTTGTGAATTTGTAGTTTTCATCAAACTTAGAAAGACTTAAGCCACTTCAGATAGTCGTCATCGTCGTCTTCTCCTTCTCCTTCTCCTTTTCCCTCTCCTTCTCCTTCTTCTTCTTCTTTTTCTTCTTCTTCCTCTTCTTCTTCTTCTTCTTTTTTTTTTTTTTTTGTGGTGCTGGGGGTTGAACCCAGGGCTTCATGCTTGCATGCTCTGCAAGTGCTGGACTACTGAGTTGCACCCCCAGCCCATTTTTTTTTTAATCTTTTGAGACAGGGTCTCGCTAAATTATGCAGACTGCCTCTGGTCTCGAACTTGTGATCCTCCTGTCTCTGCCTCCCGAGATGCTGGAATTACAGGTGTTCACCACCATACGTGGTAGATAGTTTTATTCTTCACCACCCCTTCCCACTCTTTCTGCTGCTCCTATCACATGTATGTAGAACACTTGATATTGTCCCCAAATCACTTTATTTTCAACTATTTCTCTTTGTGTGTTTTATTTTGGATTGGTTGTGTTACTATGTGTTTATGTGTACTGATCTTTTCTTCTGCTGTGTCTCATTTGTTGTTAATTTTAGCTATTGACACTCTCACTTTATATTTTATTTTTCATTGCTAGGATTAGGGTTGGCAAGCTTTATCTGTAATTATCCAGAAAAACAAATAATTTTGCTTTGCTGGGCCATATAATTCTCCTTTAGCTTAATACTCAATAAAGACTCAATGTGCAGATTTCTAACGTTCTTTTTCCATATAGTTCCCTCCTTTCTGGAAATCTGTTCTATAGCTTCTGGCTCCCTCAGTTGTCTTGAGCTTCATGCTCTCTTTCCTTAACTCATCAAGGCTGCTGCTCCGTGAGAGTTCCTGTCTCTGAATACACAGCTCAAAAATTTCCACTAAAAATATTCTCTTCTTTCAAGTAGCACCATATTCTCCTGTCCACTGTCCATAGTCTTAAAACCGTGATTGATACATTTTGTTGAGTTTTCTAGCTATTTGTTATAGTTTGTTAAGTCCTATCTTTGTTACTCCATTATATTTGGAAGCTGTCTTCTTCTCAGCCATACAAAGAGCACCTATGACAAGGGAATCACTATCTCACATTTATAACCTTTTGTTACGTTAGAATGGGTATCTATGCCAAAGTATCTAATTGTCGAACTTTTAACCAGTAGATGAACAATGAATGGAACCATGCTGTTAGATTTGATAGTCTCTGACCTATTTCATGGAATGATGCTATTCTTGCTTCAATGATGCTTGATATGAGATTAGAGAGAAATAGTAGTTATAATCTGAACTTCTTTTAAAATTGGAAGTTAAATATCACTTAAATATTTTGACCAAAACCTCCTGTCAAAGACCACTGGTAATTTGTATTACATGACAGGAATATGACTAGATAAAATAATATTTTCCCGAAAACTCAAAATGACTGTGGTTGTTGTTGCTGTTGTTAGGCACCATCAGGTTGGGTCAGATTCATAGTGACCCTATATAAAACATTTCTGTTATTCATAGGGTTTTCAGAGGCTGATTATTTTCGAGAGTGGGCTGTGGGTCCTTCTCTCCAAAATGACTGTAGCAGATTTTAATTCAAGATGGTGATCATTTCCTTCCACATTCATGCCAGTTTTGAAACATTTATAGCGTACTTTCCGGGGCCTAACATAATAAGGGACAGAGGAGGTGTGATCCTGTATAAGGGTTCAGTGTGCACATGTAGGGATCCTAATTGAAGTCTAGAAAGTAGCTGGGAATCCATGTGTTGATAAAATTGTAAGACTATAGGGATTCCTGTATGGATAAAAGTTTTGGGCAGCCACTTAAGTTGTACATAAGAGAACAAATATCTGCTCAATATTGTCTTTTAGTTCCTTAGATGGTAAGCAGATAGGAATAGTCATTTTCTGGATGTTGTTGTTGTTGTTAGGTGCCGCGGAGTCGGTATCCAACTTATATTGACCCTCATAGGGTTTTCAATGGCTGACTGTTTCAGGATTGCCTTGGGAGTGGATTGCCAGGCCCTTCTCCCATTTTTGTGGTGCTGGGGATTGAACTCAGGACTTCAGAGACTGCAGCACAGCACTCTACCAACTGAGCTAAATTCCAGCCCCATTTTCTGGATATGAAGTTAGTATTCATGGGCTTGATGATGGAGGGAAAGGTAGAATATCTGTGCATTTTAGAGTCTCTTTTCTAGCCAACCATTAGGCTGCTTAAGTGAGAAATCTCTATCAGTCTTCACATACCAGGTACACAGTCATATTGGGGCTTGCTTATAAAAAGTATGTTAAAAGTTTTACAGGTGGGCATTGTATGTACAACCAATGCATCTATGGTTTTATTAGAAGGTCAAGACCAGAGTTGTTAAGCAGAGAAGGCAAAATAACAAATTGCATAACCTATAGGACATGATTTCCAAGTTGTTATTGGGAACTATTGAGGAAGGTACATAATTAGTAGTCTATCTTATACAGACTTTTAAAATAAAGAATATTACTCTTTCTTCTGTTACCTAGAAATCAAGTTAGCACTGGCATGAAGGACAGCTATATTTAAGAGTTGAATAGGGCTTTATGTGAATGTAATCTTAAGAGAATACTCTAGTCTGGCATGTGCACACAGACACACACCCATTTTTTACCCTTTAATCAGAATAAAGAGGCTTTCTATACCTCAAAGGATGATGCTATTGGAGATCACATTCACAACCATAAGCTGAGGGCAGAGAAAAATCATTTGAATTAGTTTAAGGTAAGGCCAAATTATAGGGAGACAATCATAATTGAGAGCAGAGTTTGGAAGAATCCCATTATGATGGGTTGCCATCACTATTCCCAGCAGATAGAAGCCCATCAAGAATCTGTAGAGTTCGAGTTCATCTTTTGAACTTTGAGTGTGCCTTTATCTAGCTGTGCTTTCTCAGAGACCTTGTTTTCAATTTATATTGTTTTTTATCCTGGAAAAGAAATATGTGCTTCTATTTTGTGTTCATCTGAGTTGAAATTATAAAGGAAAATAGACTTGTGCTGCTTTTTCTTTGTTACTGGAATGCAAAATTTTGAAGTATATTATATCATGGGGCTTTTAATTTTGGTGGTGGAACTGGTATTGAAATTGCTTTGCATTGATCCAAGAAATACACTAAATGAACCAGTGATTCTGCCAGGTAATGAAGACACAGAGATGAACTATACATACTAGGTTTTTGATTTCATGGATCTCACAATCTAGTGATAGACAAAGATATTAAACATGAATCACACACATATTTACATGTTTACAGTCTGTGAGGGGAAAAGCCAGAAGTGCTCAGAATGAATGTTAAAGGGTTAATAGAATCTGGAAATTGATGGCTGAGAAAGATGATAATTTAGGAAGCATGGAGTGAGGGTAGTGTGGGTAAGATATCCAGATGTGGAAGGAGTTTGAAATGTTTAAGGAATGATAAAAGCTGAACATGAAGCAGCAAAATGGAAGAGATGGAGAATGTATGGCGATGAGGTATTGATTGAGGACTCAACCTTGCCGGACTATTGAAATCATTCTAGGGACTTGGAAGTTTATTCTTAGATTAACAGGAAAATGTTGAATGCTTTGAAGACATAATAGTGCACACAATCAGATTGCCTTTTTGCAGAAGAATAGATTGGAAAAAGGTAGGAATAGATGCAGAAAGATGTCGTGGAAATGTGAAAAGAGACTAAGATTTCAATAATTTTCAGATGGTCTCTACCATTCTCTAATCCTTTATGGTCCAAATAAATTAAACACTTATAATACTTAGGGAGTGGAAGCCCAAATATTAGTTAAGTGGACAAAGAGAAAATGAATAAAATGGCACAAATTACCTACTCCCCCTGACTTGCCATTATGGCAAGTATCTGACAGATTCTCCCTTAGGAGGGACATACAGTGCTCAGGATGGGAAAAAATCTGCTGGAACATTATCTCATCTTTCTTATCCTGGGGAGAGCTAGGGAGAGTCATCATGGATGTGGTTAACTCTTTCCAATTTGGATATTACACCAACCTCACAGTCCTACTCTATGGCTAGAGAAAATGTAGGTTTTTTTTTTTTTTTTTTTTATTCTCTCTACATGGGGATTGAACCCAGGGTCTCACGAATACTTTGCAAGTTCTCTACCACTGTGTTGCACCTCCAGCCCATTTTTGATCTTTGGTTTTGAGACAGGGTCTTGATAAGTTGTGCAGATTGCCTCTGGCCTCAAACTCACAATTCTCCTGCCTCGGCCTCCCAAGTTACTGGGATTACAGGAGTGCACCACCATGTCCAGGTCTTAAAACTGTTTTTATTGCAGCTCCACCCTGAATTATCTCAGAAACAGAGGATTTGTCTCTCAAAGACTTGTCTTCTCAAAGTCCAGAAAAGACTAGATGGAGGGTCCTAGGATCTGAGTCTCACTGGAAATGAAAAACAAACAGATGAACAAAAAGCATAAAATTTCAACCAGGGACATAGTAACCAGTAATGAATTATTTCTGATTTGTGTTGTTTAGAGCCAAGCATATTGAATATCTGGACTTCAACTCTGATGTGGTCTTGCCTTATGTTTTTGCTTTGTTTTGTTTTGGTGTTTTGTTTTTCTGATGGAGATAAGGAAGAAAATCAGTAGAGGAAAATTCCTTTAGAGAGACTAAAACATGCTCTGTCCTTTTATTTCCAATCATCCAGAGTTAGGTCACCACAAAAACACCATTTTATAGCACTTAGTGTAGGAGATATTTTTAAAATATCATCTATGGAAGACTTCTGATAAGACCATTGTAGACCAAAAATATCCCTTCTGTGCTCGAGCTTATTTCCAGTTCTCATCTTGAGAGATCTCTAGAAAATTCTAATGCCATACCACTTAGGTGTGGCCTGCAGATTGGAGCTGGGCCCCAGGGCATGTCTCTCACTAGTCCATGTTGAGATACACATTTAAACTGAAAATAGGTCTTCAGAAATTTCCATAATAGTTTGTGTAATTTTAAATTTGTTCTTTTGAATTGAAAAATAAAGAATTTGGGCTAGTACTTTATAAGTCTAATTTTTTTTCACCTTCCTGGTAATTCATTACTGCTGTACTTTGCCAAATTATTTCATCCACTACAGATTGAGCAAATTTAAAGCAGAAAGCAAAAACCCCAGTCCTGACTGTGTTATTCTATTTTTTATAATTTCTTATGAGTCTATGATTACTTCAAATAGAAAGATTTTTAAAAATGCTGAAAAGGAACATGTTAAAAACAATAACTTTATCACATGTAGACAGGTACTGGCTTTAGATTGAATCAGTTACACATGGGAAGCACAACTTGAAAAAAAAAAACTTAAGTTCATGTTCAGTGGTTCTGCCTGGACTCATCAGCATGTAATCTATTGTTCTATGTTATTTTCTCTATTATCTACAGCTACCATAATGATGTGTAAGAATGGCAAACAAAAAGACACAAATTCCACTGGTATAAAACAATGGCCATCCATTCAGCGCTTCTGAGCTTGGACCCAAGTTTGCCTGCAGTGAGCTGGTGATGCAGCAAGGGGGTGGCTGGTCTAGGACAGCCTCAGGTGGGGTGGCCTGGCCCTGGCCTATATGATTTCTCCATCTCCAGCAGACTAGCTTGGCTTTGTTCTCATGACAGACATGGGGTTCCAAGAGAGGACATTGTGCCATTTTTCTCATTTTCTTTTTGTCCATTTACCTAATAAATGGGCTTCCACTGTCTAAGTATCATAAGAGTATTTAATTTGGTTGGACCATAAAGGATTAGAGAATGGTAGAGACTCTCTGAAAATTATTGAAATCTTAGTCTCTTTTCACATTTCCATGCACATTTCCACGAAGAATGCAGAGTCCCTCAGACCCAACCATGGTGGAAGTGATATGCTGTCATTCTTACTGCAAAACCAGACCTGATTTCAGGGATGGAGAAGTGGACTCCACTTGAAAGAGTATTGAGGGAAGAAAGAGGAAGAGTTGGCAGGTGTTCAGTCAACTGACTGGGACCTGGAGAGGTGCCTGAGCTTCCACATCATCTGGGACACGAGAGACTTCTCCAATCTCAGGTACTACTGCCAGACTTCCTGCCTTTGGGGCAGTTGATGAAACACTGCCCATCTCCTTCAAGAGACCAAAGTAGACACCATTAACTGATTATTATACTCTGCTAACGAACTTGGATGTGACTTCAGGATCTTTCAGAATTGGATTTACCAATTGGAGTCTGTCATTCAACACTCACTATGGACAGTAGGCAGACAGCTCAAATGACCCATGGCTCCTCTGGAGAGCAGTGGACATGTACTGCATGGTTAGTGAGAGGTGACACTACCATTTAAGGCATTAATCTTGGTCCCTCCAGGTCACTGTGGCCCAGTTACGAGGCCCCCTGAACTTCTGCATCCCAGCTGAAGAGCGGAGAACAGCCAGACTCTTGTCAAGGAAAGACAAATTCTCCTCCATGGTGCAGGCAGCAGGAGGCTGCACAGGGGGCTTCTCAGTATTTCTGGGTTAAGACAAAAGTTTATTTCTGCCATGCTGAAGTTTTTAAAAATGTGATTACAATAAAAGGAACCCTCAGGAAAGAAAATCTGAATGTATAGCAGGTATGAGTCCGTGTAACATCTTGGATCTGAACTCAGTGCATTGATAAAAGCATATCTTGGGTGTTCTCTGATAGTCCTGCGGACGAGAAGCCAAGACAAGGAGAATCAGAAGCTATGAGAGAGGATGAGGATTTCCCCAGTGCAAGAAGGACACCCTCACTCACCATGTGCAGATGTGGGCACACAGAACAGGGGAATGGTGGACCAGCGGCCGTGAGCCCCAGAGACTGGCTGAGAGCACAGGCAGAGCTCCTGACCAGGGGAAAGTTCTTCCCCCCATGCCATGTGCTGAGCTTTGCCTCTGTAACAACTGCAAAGCTTCCACAGAACAGTTATGGAACCCTGGGGACTTCAGAGAGGCAGAAACATTCATTGTCCCCTCCTTGGCAATATCTGTATGCGGTGTTGTGGAACTTCATACAGTTGTAGGGAAGCTTCAGTCCAGTCCTGGGAGATTGTTGCCCCATCTTACAGAGGGCTAAGACAGGTGAAGTCATTGACCAGGGCTTCAGGGAGTCAGTTATAGTGCTGAAATACAGCTCAGCTTTCACACTAAAGCCTATGTCATTGACCCTCCGTGGTCATGCAAGGATTGAGAGCCTTATAAAGGGGAAATCAGGCCAGACATTGGCTACGAGGGAAGACAGAACCAGTACCCAGATTGTGAGCCCAATATGGATGTGAACTGCTTTCTTTTGGAGTTCCTTGAAGACACAAAGGTCTTTCCTTCAGTCAGCCAAGCAGAGCTCAGCCCACTGAAAGGCAGTGCCAACAGCAGGCAGATGGGGAGGGGAATCTACTAGTCAATAGGAGAGGCTTCAGGGCTCAGATGCATGAAAACCCCTTCAGGGGTGTGGCTAGGAGATTTACAGGCTCCCTGGCCCATGTGATCTCTCCATCTCCAGAAGACTAGCTTGGCTTTGTTCTCATGACAGACACAGGGTTCCAAGACAGCACAGAGAAGAAAGCAGAGTCCCTGGGACCTAGCCATGGCGGAAGTGATACATGGTCATTCGTGCTTCAAAGCCAGACCTGTCCCAGAGAGCTGTCTCTAGCATTTGAGCTGTCTGCCTACTGTCCACAGTGAGTGTTGAGTGATGGACTCCAATTGGTAACGAGAAAGAGCTGCTCATCACCCAAGTACAGTGAGAGGGAGTGTGTGTGTACCACAGCAGGTGGGAGAGATGAAAACAGGTGCTGGTAGTCTACCTGGCCTGGCAATCCAGGGCCACATCAGTGATCTGTCAAATGTCACAGGTCCCTGATATGGAGCTGGGACACACAGCAGGACACACAGCAGCGATAAGGCAGAGAACATCAATGTTGCAGAGACCAAAGGGCAAGTGGAGGCTAATGGCAAGATGCTGCACACAAGCTCCCCAACTCATCAGTTTCCAGACCCAAGACAGACCACGAGAAGGGGGAGCCTTCAAGATCAACCTAAGAATGTCATGTGACCATGCTTCAAATTCCCCTCAAATGATAGAGAATTATGTTGGCCCTGCCTTGGCACAGGCATGAATTGGTGGCCATACACAGAGGCATAAAAAGGTCCAGATATTGGTAGCATAAGGCACAGGGCAGGGAGACGGAATAACCAGATGGTTCTTAGAGTTGACACGACTTTAGAAGCAGGGGCTGGTAGATGTTATTTAATCTCTGGCTCTCACGTGTTGTAAAATTTTCAATCAGTCATTTGTCACAGTCTTTTATTGGATGGATCCTGAAGAAGAAGAAATGGGCTGGAATTGCAAAAGAAATTTGAGTTAGACATGTCAGAAGACTTCCTGACCTAAAGGATACTGACATGAGAAAAGGAAGTCATTGTCATATTCGCTTTTTCTAGTCCTTTTCCTTCTTTCTTTAGAGACTTTTTCCCCTCTTTTCCTCTGCATTTCAGTCATTGATTTTAGCCAGAGCTAAAAGAGAGCTTCATTACTCTGAACTTGCTTGTGACCGGGAGGAATTGAAATTGAGATGCTGTCTTCCTGTGGTTCCCAGAATGCTGTGATGATAATGTGTGTTAAATTTATGTGTTCTCATTTTTGTTGAGTATGACTATATTTCTGTACAGTTTATTTCACCCTTTAAACATTTATGTTCCTGGGTTATGATTAATTAAGTGTAGTAAAATGAAGTGTTTGCAAGTTAAAGAAAAAAAGAAGAAGAAAATATCACTTCTCCAGGGTGTTTTGTACTTCGAGTCCCTTTTACTCTTGCCAGTCTTTATTTCTCTTGACTCTTCTTTTCCATTTATCATCTTTCTTCATCCCCCTGCTTTTGTTCCTCTGGGCCAGTCCTTCAGCCCCTGCTCTATGAAAGCTTTTGCTGATGCAGAATATCTTCAAGGCAGCAAGGGTTTAATCCAATGACAGAACCAGTTTTCTTCTCTTCTCCCTTCTCTTCGCTGCTTCTCTCTTTTCGCATCTGCGTCATCTCCTCCCATTTCTCCATCTCATCTGATACCTCCCATAATACACGTTATCAATAAAAACAGTAGTGATGAGCACAGCCCTCCCATCATGTCATAAGCCAAGGGCATCCCATGGAAGAGGCACGTGGACTTCTCTTGGACCAATGTGTCTACTGAGGCAGCTGGGAAGATGAGTCGTGAGGTAAGAGGAAACTTCTAGGCTCATCATCTTTAACCTGCAGGTGATTAGTCTTCTTAAAGCAACTAGAAGTACAGGTGAAATGTACCATCCCCTCCCCACAGGCTGCTTAACTTCTTTAGCTTCTCCTCCATTTGACATCTATCAGAAGAAAGACTGCGCAGAATGCTATTCTAGAAATGCTTCTCTCCAGTGGCACATGCCTGTAATCCCAGTGGCTCGGGAGGTGGAGGCAGGAGGATCGCAAGTTCAAGACCAGAGGCAGTCTATGTAACTTAGTGAGACCCTGTCTCAAAAAAAAAAAAAAAAGTAAGAAATGCCTCTACCCATGGGTGAGTTGATTGACTCAGGACTTTTGGAAAAGACTTCAAGTTTCCTACTAAACAAATAGTCATGTGTCTGTCTCTGTCTCTCTCTCAGTGATTCTCAAACTTTAAAGGACACTGACAGACTTGGCATGCTTGTTCAAATGTAGACTCCTGGCCCAAACATGAAAGATCCTTGTTCAATATGTCTGGGAAGGGGCTTGTGGAGCCACATTTTAAACAATGTCCTCAGGGAATTCTTAAGCAGGTGGTTCATGGATGACACACTCTTATAAACACTGTTCAACTGACAAAAAGCTTCCTTTATTCTTGAGATGATGGTAAGGAGAAAAATTATGAATATTCTATGATATCCAATGCCTGCAGCTGTAGCCCTGTGGCATCCAATCCCATTAGATCTTGAAAGCTAAGCAGGTTTGGGCCCGGTTAGTACTTGGACGGGAGACCACCTGGGAACACCAGGTGCTGTAGGCTTGGGAGACGGACCCGGCAACCCACTCTCAAAAATCAATCTGCCATTGAAAACCCTATGAACAGCAGAGAAGCACTGACAATAGTGTTTCGCCTGTTGTACGTTGGGTCTCTGAGTCAGATTCCGACTCGATGGCACCTAACAACAACAACATGATATCCAATAAATATTTGAGCACCTGTTGTATGCAAAGTTTGGTGTGAAACACTGATCGAGAGGGAAAGAAATAGAAGATCAGGCCCAGGCTAGCAGTTTCCCCACTGTCCTTAATTGCTCGTCCACATGCTGAAACTGGAGTAACTTATATGTAAAATTTCTGCATTCAATGCCCTAAGCCTCTTCTACTAGGTATTTCATTGCTGTATAAACATAAATGTCAGGAAATTAAGATAATAAGTGTGTTAGCAATACCAATAGTAAGAGTAGCCATGGTTGTAGAAGTAGCTGAATGAAAGTCTAGGGCAATGTCCAACTTAAAAATGCCCCCCAGTGTCTATGGAAATGAGGCTAAGCACATTTCATAGCATGGTCTCTCTTTTACACTTCTTTGAAAATGGAGAAGACGTCCCTGCTTCCTCCTGCCTTTGATCAGAAATGGTGTTTGTACGCTTGCCATACTGCTTCCAAATGCATCCTGGATGTCAGAGCCTGGCCCTGAGGTGGAGTATGCGCCCCAAGGCCCCTCCCGGCTCTGCTGACAGGGAGCCTCTGCCCTGCGGTACCCCTCAGCCGCCATGCTGACCACAGGTGATCTGCTGCTCGCCTTCCTCTCTTAATTATCATCCATTCAGCCAAGATTGGCAAAACGTCCTTGCTGCATGTTTCTCTTTTCTTCACCTGCAAACATGAACACCCAGCCTGGAGCAAGACTGGTGAGATGCTTTGAAGACCCACGTGCTCCTGAGGGGCGCGAGGCTGCAGGAGTGGGCACTCCTCCCACGCTCTGGTTTTCTGCAGTGTGCAGCTGCCAGGCAGCTCTGTGTATGTGTGTGTACGTGTGTGTGCGTGTGTGTGTGTGTGTGTGTGTGTGTGTGTGTGTGAGAGAGAGAGAGAGAGAGAGAGAGAGAGAGAGAGAGATCTGAATGTAGGGACATGGCATGTTGTTGTTAGGTGCCGTGGAGTCGGTATCCAACTCATAGCGATCCTTCATACAACAGGTGAAACACTATTGTCAGTGCTTCTCTGCTGTTCATAGGGTTTTCAATGGCAGATTGATTTTGGGGGAGTGGGTTGCTGGGTCTGTCTCCCAAGCCTATAGTACCTGGTGTTCCCTGGCGGTCTCCCATCCAAGTACTAACCAGGCACGGCCCTGCTTAGCTTCTGAGATCTGACGGGATTGGATGCCACAGGGCTATGGCTGCAGGACGGTACATGGCATAACCCTCCATTTAAAAGGAGGATATATCTGAAGGGCTTTCTTCAAATCAGCTTTTAAAAATTTTATGAGAGCAATATATTCAAAAATCCTTTATGTACAAATTCACTTCACAATTTAAATTGGTTGATTATTAGTATTTTGTTAGATATAAGCAGACTTGTCTTTTTTTAGGGATGGGGAGAGAAGGATCACAACTCATCCCTCTCCTGTTCTGGTGACAGCTATAAATTGAATCCCCAGGAATACTCACGTGACCTTAGTGCAAATACTTTTTGTGCATTTAGAAAATTAAGGATGCTGAAAAAGCTCATCCATGCACTCCAGGTGAAGAATCATTGGTCCAAGTGGAGAAGTGCCCTTGTATTTCTTGAGCATAACAAGACCCAGAGAAGGGAGCTATTTAGGAAAGTGGATGATCCATATGCCTACACGTAGGTGGCAGGGTGGATTGGCCATGCCTTAACTGGAAGTTCTGTGAAGATGGGGAATTGTTTTATGTGATACTTGAATGGTTTTCACTTTAGCCTGACAGGGATCAAATGGTGCCCAAGTAAAAAGAATATCAGGCATTAGTAATAAATGCATATATGACATTTACTCACTTGTGTCTATTCAAATGCATACAAACATTTTTGAGTGCTTATTATGTGCCTTATATAAAACTAGGAGGGAGGAATAATATTTATCCACCTATTATAACCTGTAGCCATAACCCTGTGGCATCCAATCCCGTCAGATCTCAGAAGCTAAGTAGGGCCAGGCCTGGTTAGTACCGGGATGGGAGACCGCCTGGGAACACCAGAAGCTGTAGGCTTGGGAGAAGGACCTGGCAACCCCCTCCCAAAAATCAATCTGCCATTGAAAACCCTATGAACAGCAGCGAAGCACTGACAATAGTGTTTCCCCTGTTGTACAGAGGGTCGCTATGAGTCGGATACCGACTCAATGGCACCTAACAACAACAACAAATTATAGCCTGCAGCACTGTGATGTCCAATCCTGTCAGATCTTGGAAGCTAAGCAGGGTCAGTCTGGGTTAGTACTTGGATGGGAGACCACCTAGGAACACCAGGTGCTGTAGGCTTGGGAGAAGGACCTGGCAACCCACTCCTAAAGATCAATCAGCCATTGAAATCCCTATGAACAGCAGAGAAGCACTGACAGTAGTGTTTCTCCTGCTGTAAGTAGGGTCACTGTGAGTCAGACATCAACTTGATGGCACCTAACAACAACAACAACAACAACAACCACCTATTATAGGTTGGGGCTTTTGATTGATTCATTGTTTTTCACAATGGTGCTATGATGTGTTTATTCCTTTAATCCCCATTTCTCAATGAGCCAATGAAATGTCAGAACATTTCGATGATTAACCTCAGATCACGTCTCTTGTGATAGTGAGATTACTTTGATTACAGACCTGCTGGGCAACAAAACCTGTATTTTGTACTGCTGGCCTCTGTCCTCTGGCCTTGATCTGCCCTTCCAGGTGGTGCACAGGGCTCACAGCTAAACATAAAATGCAGCCCCAGGTGCACCTCATCTGATGCTCCTGACAACCAGGCTGACTGGCAGATCCAATCTAAATTATAGTCCCGAGATGGTGCTGACCTTGTGGCCAGAGTGTGCCCAGCCCCGTGCATGTCCCATTCTGACTGCCATGTCACATTCCCGCTGTTGACGTATCCTTCTCAGCCCCTCCACCTCCATCAGACTCTTCCAATCAGTGGGCAGGTCACTCTTCTAGAACAACCCAAGGTCTGCCTCGTGTCCTACAGGACTAGGGCTCCGCATGGTCCCAACTGCGGGTCTGTGTTCAAGAAGGTACCACTCCCCACCATTTATCACACCACAAAGACTCTCTGGGAAAAAATAAATTAAATCCAGACCAAAACAACCCAAAAAAACCCCAGCAACCTTTTCCTCCAAGTTAATTAATTTGAACACTATTTTCAGGAAAAGCGTTTCTTAAATCCCTATTGCTGAAGGCAATTTTCTTGCCACAATCACTCAGTGTTCCTGACAGAAAGGAGCGTAATCACTCCTTGACAGAAGGTGACTGGCAGGACGAAGGCTGAGGGGAAAGCAGATTTCCACAGCCACTCGGGGGCTGCCGGTGCCTCCGAGAACAGCCCTCCTGGCCCCAAGCAAGCCCTAAGCCCTTGTGCCCTATGAACACAGCTCTCTCTGCAATGAATACTGATGCATGGCGTGAGGGCTGTGTGCACATGCATGTATGCAGCACGTGTGCGAGGCTGAAGGGAGTGGCAGGTTCTTTGCATCCACAGGACCCTGGGCCCTGGATAACGGACCTCTGCCAGGCCAGTTTGCTGGACCACACATACAGACATGTACAGAGGGGCCTCGGGGCTACAGGCTCTACAAACTCCACAAGGTCCCTGTGTCAGCTCAGCTCCACACCTTTCTCCGCTTCCTGCCTCAGTGTGCTTTCAAGCGCAAGTACAGAGGGGCTTTCCTGGGGTTGGGAATGACAATTACTGACGGGAAGCTGTATTGGAGCTTTCTCCACACCTGAACACAGGGATACGACGTAGGAATGGTGTGGAGGAGCTTGCCACTTCCCATTGTGCCTGGAGCCAGCCAGAGAAGCGCTCCAGTACCCGTGCCCTTCCTCATTAGGAGTAATAATAGCTTCCATTAATCAAGCAATCAGGCACCAGGCTAAGCATATTGTGTTTGCATACATTATTTCTTAAAATCCTTTCAACAACCCTGAGAAGTTGCTGGCTTAATCACAGGGTTGCAGATGAGGAAACTAAGGCTCAGTAGCAACTCGACTCCCTCAGTCTCATAATCCAACCGGGACTTGAGCCCCAGTCTGTGTGAAGGTCAAAGACCTCCTCTTAACCTTTGTGTTCCCATGCGTCTTGCTGCCCAGGTCCTCTGTGTATGTGGAACAGTGTTGTTGTTGCTGTTGTTAGGTGCCATCGAGTCAGTATCTGACTCCTAGCGACCCTAGGTACAACAGGGGAAACACTATTGTCAGTGCTGCTCTGCTGTTCATAGGGTTTTCAATGGCAGATTGATTTTTGGGAGGGGGTTGCCTTCTCACAAGCCTGCAGCACCTGGTGTTCCCAGGCGGTCTCCCATCCAGGTACTAACCAGGCCCGACCCTGCTTAGCTTCCGAGATCTGACGGGATCATGGTCCTAGGCTGACCTGGACTCAGGGACCTCCAGGATGGGGGGGCTGCTTCCTCCCTCTGCAGCTAAAGATTTCTCTGCCTATGGACAAAGCAAGAACATTGTTCCTCCCTAAGGGACAGGACCCACTCCCTGGCTGATGCATGATGAGACGCTGAGAGGGAGTCTCACAAGCAGCAGAGACAACCCCACCGCCCACGAGTGCTCGCCCAGGCTCCGGTCTGGGGAAGCTGCCAGCTTCCGAGCCAAATGGATCTCACCAGCCTTGGGTTTGCTTACATCATGTTTGGGCTTCAAATGATTCTTGAGTAAATTGAGGATAAAATACTTGCCTCTCAGTGTTTTGCGAGCATGAAAGGAGAGAACATATTTAAGCTGGGTGCTGTGGCGCACGCCTGGAATCCCAGTGACTTGGGAAGTTGGAGGCAGGAGGTTGAGGCCAGAGGCTTCTGTCTCAAGATTTAAAAAAAAAAATTATGCCAGGCGAGGTGGCACACGCTTGTAATCCCAGCGGCTCAGGAGGCAGAGGCAGGAGGGTCACAAGTTCAAGACTAGAGGCAGTCTATATAACTTAGCGAGATCCTGTCTCAAAAAAGTAAAAAAAAAAAAAAA
>VMDO01005447.1:0-25390 GCA_007922755.1 Pedetes capensis | reverse complement strand
CAAAAAACAAAACAAAACCAAAAACAAAAAACAAAAAACAAGGAGGGGAAGGAGTGGGGAGAGAGAGAGACTGGGAATATATTTAAATGACTTAACACAGTGCCAGCTTTAAGAAGTGCTTAAGCAAGGGATGTTGTTGTTGTTATAGTTAGATGCTATGGAGTCAGGTCTGACTCACAGCGACCCTGTGTACATCAGGATGAAACCCTCCCTAACACTGTTATTATTAACTGTTTCTTCCTCCAAGGGTCGAGCGGCACACCAGCAGCAGCTCCCGCCCCGCACATCTGCCCCCATGAGCATGAAGACTTTGGGCCAGGCCCACCTGAGTGCTTGATACCCAGTAGGCTCTGATTTGCCACACTCCTGACATCGGGCAAAGGGCAGTGCTATTGTTGAGCTCATTGTTATCCTGCCACTAATGTCTCCACCCCACGGGAGCTGCCCCAAGTTCCCTGGGAGCCCGGGCTGCCCGAGTCTCCTCCTTGCCTGCAGATGACAATGTCAGTGAGGCTCCTCGCGTTAGAGGAGGCGGGGTGATGATGAATGAGTCCCCCTGGAGTGGAGGCCATTTCTAAAAACTGTTTTAAGTCAATCTGTGCAGCATAGAGCAAGGGCAGAAAACGGTCTTTTCCTGGGGCCTCTTTTGTGTTCACAGCTGGACTTTGGTCCAAGTGCAGCCTGCATCTCAGGGGACGCCTGTCTTTCTTTTGTAAATCACATGGGTTGGAAGCGTGACTCCGGGGTCCTGGCGGGTCACCCGAGGAGCATCCTGCTAATAAGAGGGTAGGGTGTGTCCGCCTCGCATCAGGCCTTCTGACTTTATCCATCTCCCTGAGACTTTGTCAGGCCTGGCCACGTGGCAGGGTTGGTGTTTTTAGTCTTTCCAGTTTCCTAACTATTCATAGTGTTTTTATGCCTCTCTCCATTTCTAATACATTTCCCGTCCATCGATCCATCCTAACCTGGGAGAACATTTAAAAAACCCTGGCAAGCTGGGCACAGTGGTGCATGCCTGTAATCCCAGAGACTCGGGAGGATCACAAGTTCCAGACCAGAGGCAGTCTGCATAATTTAGCAAGACTCTGTCTCAAAAAGTAAAAAAATGGGCTGGGGGTGAAGTTCAGGGGTACAGCACTTGCAGAGCATGCAAGTGCGAGGCCGTTGGTTCAATTCCTACTGCTGAAAAAAAAAAAATCCTAGCACCTGAGTCCCATTTCAGCCCACCCAAAAAGGAGGGGTAGGAGTGGGCACAAAGGGGTGCTGGGTATAGATTTATCTTTAAAAACTTCACCGATAACTAGGCAACCAAGGTGGAGGGATAGTACCTTAATTATTACCATATATCTAACGGATAAATAGCATGATGCATCAATGTTAATTAATGTGCACATGAACATTTACACACCAGTCACATGAGGTACATGACATGCTAATCATATATGATATACATATTGTAAAACCTGTTGATTGTGTAATCAGTACATATAGCATTAGTTACCAAGTGCATATGAGCTCATTGTTGTTGCCGGCCATCGAGTTGTATCTGACTCATAGCGACCCTAAGAACAGCAGGACGAAATACTACCTAACGCTGTGCTGTGCACATCATCTTTTCATGTTTGAGCCCATGGTTGCAGCCACAATGTTTCTTCTCATTTTGAGTCATGCAAAAGGAGATCCCAGGGGCTTTCTCTATTCCCGTCATTAAGGTTAACTCTACTCTGAGGAGGCAATGCTTCCCCAGCCATTTCTTCAATGCCTTTCAGGCTTGTTGTTATTGTTGTTAGGTGCCGCCAAGTCAGTATCCGACTCATAGCGACCCTCATAGGGTTTTCAATAGCTGACTGTTTCGGGATTGGCTTGGGAGTGGATTGCCAGGTCCTTCTCCCATTTTTGCGGTGCTGGGAATCGAACTCTGGACCTCAGAGACTGCAGCGCAGCGCTCTACCAACTGAACTAAATCCCAGCCCCCTTTCAGGCTAGGGGGCTCATTTTTCCAGCACTGTACTTGACAGTGCTTCTTTGCTATTCCTAGGGTGTTCAATGGCTATTGTTTTGGGCGTGGGCTGCTGGGTCCTTCTCCCTACCCTGTCTTAGTCTGGAAGCTCAGCTGAAAATTATCCACCAGGGATAGCCCTGCTGGTATCTGAAATACCAGTGGCATAGCTTTTAGCATCATGGCAACACACAAGCCCCCACAGCACAAGGTGACAGACATGTGGGGGACTTGCTCATTAGTACATGTAAATTCTATGTAGGCAAGAATCCCAACGCTGCGAAGTTAACAAGAAGGTTCCCAGTGCGGTCATTCTGCAGAAGTTCCAGACCCACTATAGAGCAGCACTCACGCCTATGTTTCATGTTTCCTTGGCACTTCCCTGATCTCCTTGCTGGATTGCAAGCTTGGTCCAGCAGATGTGGCTCAGCACAGTTTTGCTGAGTGGTCCCTTCCCCCTCACTTCATTCTTTTTCTGCTCTCTCCTCCTCAGCTCTCTCCAGGCAACTCCTGCTGACCTGCACCTGCCTCAGGGCATCTCCCCAGCCTGGCTGACTTCAGAGGTGGCTTTGCGCCACAGATCTGTGTGACAAGACAGGGTCCTCAAATTCACATCACTTGTAAATTAATCTGACCTGCCATTGGGCAAGCGATGAATACTCCCTGACAGGGACGGAGGTGGACCTCCCTTCTTGCCTAGGCCACCAGTGGCACTGCTTCGTGGAAGCAGGCCCTTTGGCCAGCCTACCAGGCGGTCAGCCCTTAAAGGGAGAATCAGCACCTCACAGCAGTGTTCATCAGACCAGAGAGAGTCTGTGTCAAATCCACTTTTGCATAGTATTACCCTGTCCCCGATTCCATATGGGAAATCGATTGCCATACATTGTTGTTGTTGCTAGGAGCTGTGCAGTCAGGTCCGACTCATAGCAACCCTACATACAACAGAATGAAACACTCCCCGATACTGTGCCATGCCTGGCACTATGTCAGTGCTTCTCTGCTGTTTGTAGTGTTTTCAATGTCTGATTGCTTTGGGAGTAGGTTTCTGAGTCCTTCTCCCTAGCCTGCAGCACCTGGTATTCCAAGGAGGTCTCCCATCCAAGGACTAATCAGGCTGACCCTGCTTTGCTTCCAAGATCAGGCAGGATCAGATGCCAGGGTGCTATAGCTGCACACATTAGGGGATATTTAACACTTTAGTATGGGCTGGGGTTTAGCTCAGTTGGTAGAGTGCTCCTTTGCACTCTCTGAGGACCTGGGTTCAAACCAA
Source organism: Pedetes capensis (assembly GCA_007922755.1). Taxonomy (NCBI): domain Eukaryota; kingdom Metazoa; phylum Chordata; class Mammalia; order Rodentia; family Pedetidae; genus Pedetes; species Pedetes capensis. The sequence continues at coordinate 22,121 of VMDO01005447.1, read as the reverse complement.
AGCTCCATGAAAATGGGAGCAGGATGTGGCAATCCACTCCCAAAACAAAACAATCAAGCATTGAAAACCCTATGAGGGTCACTATGAGTTTGACATGACTTGACAGCACCTAACAACAACAAGAATAACATAGCATATTGCCAAATCACTTGTCTGCAGCCATACCACTGTGGCGTCTGATTCCATCAGATCTTGGAAGCTAAGCAGGGTCGGGCCTGGTTAGTCCTTGGATGGGAGACCGCCTGGGAACACCAGGTACTGTAGGCTTGGGAGAATGACCCAGCAACCCACTCCCAAATATCAATCAGTCATTGAAAAATCTATGAAAATCAGAGAAGCACTGACAATAGTGTTTTCCCTGTTGTACATAGGGTCACTATGAGTGGGACACCGACTCGATGGCACCTAACACCACCACCAACATTTTAGTGGAAGCTTTTTCTCTATCATTTTTTGCGTAGATGAGGCAGGAGGAGTCAGTATCCAGTGACTGGGGATGGATATTATTAGCCAAGAAGGAGGAGAGGATGGCGCTAAGCTAAGTGACTTTGGAATGTCTGAGAGGACTCAACGGAGTCCCCATGCCTGGGGTCTTCAGATAGGAGCATGCTGGGTGAGTAGCCACCAGGCCATTCTGAATATCCCCGCACATGCACAGTAAATGAGAATGATTTCCTCTGACTCTCTTAGGTGTGTGCTGTGGCTTTCACTCACACTATCCTGCTATCTACAGAGCACCGGCTTTCACTCATGCAATTGCTGCAGTTTTAATGCCCCCTTGAAGTCTATGGTTTGGAAACCGAATCTGCAAATCTATATGTTGATGGTATTTGGAGGTGGGGCCTTGGGAGGTCAGTAGGGTCAGATGAAGTCATGAGGGTGGGCCCCCAAGAAGGTGTTAGTGACTTTATACAGAGAGGAAGAGAAACTTGAGCTGGCCCACTTGCTGCCTGTCCACATGAGGCCCTCTGCCACGTTACAGTGCAACAAGGAGGCCAAGCCAGATGCCGAGCAGATGCAAGTGCCATGCTCTTGGGCTCCCCAGACCCTAAACTGTGGCCCCAAAATCTTCTATTTTTAAATAAATTACCCAGTCTCAAATATTTCCTTTTGTTATTGTTGCTAGGTGCCATCAAGTTGGGAACCGACTGATAGCAACCCTATGTACAACAGGCAAAACACTTTCTCAGTGCTTCTCTGCTATTCCTAGGGTTTTCAATGGCTGATTGATTTTTGGGAGTGGGTTGCTGGGTTCTTCTTCCAAGCCTACAGCACCTGGTGTTCCCAGGCAGTCTCCCATCCAAGTACTAACCAGACCTGACCCTGCTTAGCTTCCAAGATCTGATGGGATAGGATGCCACAGTGCTAAGGCTGCAGGCACATATTTCCTTTTAGCAACAGAAAAGGGACTTCCAGCCTTGATGCAGTGCGCTGACTTTGGCTCACAGAGACTCTCACCTGCCACATTCTCTACCCATGGAAGTCTAGCATCCCACATGAACGTTGTTGTTGTTGTTAGGTGCCATCGAATCGGTATCCGACTCATAGCGACCCTCTGTACAACAGGGGAAACACTATTGTCAGTGCTTCTCTGCTGTTCATAGGGTTTTCAATGGCAGATTTCTTTTTGGGAGGGGGTTGCCAGGTCCTTCTGCCAAGCCTATAGCTTCTGGTGTTCCCAGGAGGTCTCCCATCCAGGTACTAACCAGCCCCGACCCTGCTTAGCTTCCGAGATCTGACGGGATCGGATGCCACAGGGCTATGGCTGCAGGCCACATGAACGTATGCCCTTAAAAATCAGACCACCTTGACCCGAGTACCAGCCCAGCCACTCGGTGCTGTGGGGCTGTGGACAAGCCACAAGTCACCCGGTCACTCTCAACCTCACCTTTTCCTCTGTAAGATGAGGCTAACAGAGCACTTACCCCAGAGGATCCCTGGGAACAGCAGAGTGGAATGGAGACAGGCCTGAAACACTGAGTCCCAGGCCTGGCACTCCTTTGTAAACCTCAATAAAGGTTTTTCAAATAAAAGCCACCTTTCCTTCCTCCTTTAACGCTCCTTGCCCTTCATGATGCGGAGCCTTTTCTCAGCGAGATCCCTTTCTGTAGTTGGCGCTTCCTCTTTCTTCCCCTGCCACACCTAAACCAGGGAAGAGGCTGACCTTCCTTATTTCTGAAACCCTTCCTAGCACCAGCCCTCAGCGTGGCTGGCGGATTCAAATAAACACGTACACACCTTCCCCCCTCCCTCGCACGCACAAAGACAAAGGAAACAGAGGAAAGTTAATTCTTCTGGCCCCTTCTCATCATGATTCATCCATAATGATTTCTACTGGTCGTATTTTCTTCTGTGACAGAAACAATTTACTGCATTCTTGCGAAGCCCATTTTCTCAGCATGATCTAGTTGTGCGGTGGTTTGGGAAGTAATTTACCGATAGTTTGCTTCAAAATAGCTTACAAAGACAAAGGGGTTCTGTTGACACCCAGGTGCATTCCTTATGGGCTGGGAAGATAGGATAAAACAATTTAAAAGGAAAAACATGGTATTATCCTCGGTCTGAACTTGGGTTGTAAATCGCACACCCCTCGTTGAGCGTGGCCTCTCCTCCTCTTCGCTTCTGCATGTCATCCTGGGCACAGCCAGAAAACTGTTTGCAGGGGGAAATTCATGCTCTGTCTTGAGGGAAGCATGTTTTTGTCTCGGATCCTGAGGGGATTCTCGGGATGTCAATGCACAATCTTCTCCCACCACTTATCTTTCCCACTCCGGAAGACAAGCAGCAAGGGCCAGACCTGTGGTCAGGAGTTTCCCAGAGCCCTTGGTTCCTGGGGTGCTGGCCTTGGGCCCAGGTGCTTGCCTCCCCTAGACATTCTCCAGCCTGTGAGGGTTGATTCCAGGGCTTCCCTGTCCTCTCTTCAAGTGGGAACCAGAGGGCGACGAGGCTGATGCCTATCACTCCTGGCCTGCTTGTCCTGGCTCTCCCTGGGGAGGCAGCCGCATCCTTAGCTTCGCGTGATAATCCACTCCAACCTGAGCTCTCTTAATTAGGCAGGATTAGGCTTCATCTTGGCCTTCGAGTTGGAATATATTTGTTATTAGTTTTGCCCAAGATTTTGTACTCTTTTTAAAATTAATAATGATTTTAGGATTTTATAATGGGCAGAGTTTATGATCATCAGCCTAATACTATAAGCTTAAATCCTAAACCAACAAGGATTATGCTGAGGAAGGCCTAGGCAGCTGCACAGATCTTTGATTTCCTGAGCAGTTGACATGGAGAAAGAGGAGAAAGAAGCAGCCATTGTCAGCTCCTCTCACCGACCAAGGGCAGCCTGTGGACTTTTCCTTCTAAAGGAAAACGGTCCACTGAACACAGGTTACATCTTGTTAACAATGGGTATAAGTTGCCCTTAAGACATTTGAACATGATTTTCTCTGCTTTAAGTAAACGTTAGATTACTATATTAAACGTCTGTTCATTGTACAATGTTGTCTTTCATCATTTCCTCATTCACAAACATCTGTTGAAGACCTACTGTGTGTTAGAGGCGTCCAGAAGATTTTTGACATGGTCTCTATGCTGGGGGCACTTCCCTTTCATGGGGGGGACGCAAATGTTCTCAGAAATGTAAGCGGCAAGAAGCTGCTGTGTTCTGCAGCCCTAGCTAGTTAGTTGGAGCTGAAAAGTGATGGGGTTTCCCAAGTGGTGCTGACTTAATATGAATAATGTTCCCATCCACATTCATTTCTGCTCCTGACATCTTGATCTTCTACTCCTGTGTCTGTTCTTGCCCATATCACGTAAGAAGGTACACTTTGCCTTCTAAACAAAAACACCCAGAAATGTCCTGGGAAGCTGTCCTAGTAAAAAGGTCACATTCAAAAAAAGAAAAAGAAACAAAAGAAAGACAGAAAGAAAGACAGAAAGAAAGAAACAAAGAAAGAAACAAACAAAGAAAGAAAGGCCAACTTTCAAACAAGTAGCGCAGAATTCTGCCTGTTTCGTTCTTGTATCCTGCCTGATTTGTTCTTGTCTGTCCCTATTTCTGTTGCAGCCTGGGCATGTGCTAATTTGGGCTGCATTTTCCTGTGGCCTTTGGGTTCCAGGGACAGAAAGGCAATTCTCTGCTTCTCCCATCTCCAGAGCTGTGCAATCTGGTGACAAGTCCAGTGGGTCTTCAGATAAGATGGTTAAGGCTGGAATCGTGGCACTGCCACTCACCCCCTGCCTGCAACCACGGCTGGCACCTTGGCCCATGAGTGGCCTGGGAGGGACAGCACTGAGAGGACCCCCTGCTGTGACCACATGGTCATCACTGAGACTCTTCTGGGTCACTGGCCAAATTAAGGGGCTCCTCTTCCTCATCCTCCCTTGTGAAGGCTCCTGAGCTCAGCTAGGAGCTCCTGGGATCCTGTGGAGGAGGCTGACAGCCTTCTCGTTCTACCGGGAAGCCCAGGAGAGACACAGCCTAGTTAATAATAGCATCAGCTACTTGACAAGTCTCCTTTAGTAGAGGGTTGCTTCACATAGCACGTGGTTGGAACTTAGGGAGGAAGAAAATGGGTGTCGCCTATTGGTTTAGATTTTTTATTATTTTATTTCTGGCTTACGCACTGGCTTCGGAAACAACTCCCACCTCCAATGTCTTTGACCTTTTTCAGACTCTGGACCACCACCAATAAGGGAAAAGTTAGGGCGTGATTGCCCTATGCCCCTCCCCTTCCGGCTGAGATATCACCCGCTGTATTAGGACATCTAGCTGGGATTTAGCTCAGTTGGTAGAGCGCTGCTCTGCAGTCTCTCTGAGGTCCCGAGTTCAATTCCCAGCACTGCACAAATGGGAGAAGGACCTGGCAATCCACTCCCAAGGCAATCCTGAAACAGCCATTGAAAACCCTATGAGGGTCGCCATGAGTCGGATATGCACTCGACAGCACCTAACAACAACAACAACTAGGACGTCTAGGGTTCTTTATGGCCTCCCTTTTACTAGCGAACAGACTCTTGAGGGAAACCCAAAAGGGCAGCTTTCGGTGTCGAACAGGCGCCTCCATTAATTCGGGGTGAACTGAGTGTCAGCAAATTGAGTTTCAAGGGCAGCCTAGAAAACTTCTCATTTGAAGCTGTCTGCCGTGTGGCCGAGGAATCCTTAGCAGCTGGATTCCGGAGACTTGTTTACCTTGGTACATATAATAACTACAGTCCCCCAGGTAGATTAAGTAATTTCTTCATTTAATACATCCCACACTGTATGACATTTGCCAGATTTCCTTGACCTTGTCAAGGGCAAACGCTAGCTTTATTGCTTTTCCCTATTCTTTACTTAAAGACAACAGACTGCTTTCTCTCTCCTGGCAGCTGGAGGGGCAGAGGTGAGTGGAAATTACCGCAGATGTTTTATGATGCTCCAGCCTGTGCATTGTACTCCCCAAACTGGCTAACAGCGGCTCTCCTGTGGTTTCTTGTTCAACCTCCTGTGATTTCTCCTCCCATTTTCCTTCCAAGTCAAGATCTTTACCCTTTTCGTGAAACATAATGATACATAGCATGTCTAAGGCTGTAAGGATAATTAATGAGCTAATCCACATAAGACAGTGCTTGTACTACAGGGCAGCTGTGGCCCCATTGCACAGATGAGAAAAATGAGGCCTTGGTGGTCCAAATCACAAACCCAAATCAAGTAATCCCTCCTCGACATCAGAGCTTCTGGCTTCAAAAGAAGGCTTTCTCCACACTTGGCTCCCAGGAGTAACCTCAAGAGAAGGAGAGAAAGACCAGAACTTGTTTTCTCTACCTGCCTTTCCTATTAAGACCCAACCGGAGCCAGGGCCCATGGTGCACGCCCGTTATCCCAGCAACTCGGGAGACTGAGGCAGGAGGATCGAGAGTTCAAGGCCAGGGGCAGCCTGCTCAATGTAGCAAGACAAAAAATAAAAAAGGGAGTGTAAGACTCGGCTGCCCCAGAGAGAAACCGTGTCTATCTAGAGAGTTCCCAATGAGAGACGGAGTCCGAGGTCGATGCAAACGCACAGGATTTATTGTTCCGACGAGACAGGGTCTACCGAGCTCTTTTGAACCGGAGACCCCAAAATGCAAAAGCGAGGGTCTTTTATACCCATACAGAAGCAGAATTAACAGGTTAATTGGTTACATTAGTTGACCTTTAAACTGATTAGGAGGTAATTGGTTAATAGTGTGGTGCGCATGCGATGGGGGCCTTTAAGCTGATTGGTTCAGGCAATAGAGTGGTAATCTAAAACAGTCCCGGACTTTCCAAGTTGGGAGGGGCCGGTTCACTCTAGGGGCAGTGGAAAATTTTTACCTCATTCAACTTAGTCTGATCTATAAAATGGCTGCTCTATGGCTAAGCTGGGACCTTCAGGAGCTGGCTGCGGTGGCGCACACCCTGTAATCCCAGTGGCTCGGGAGGCGGAGGCAGGAGGATCGCAAGTTCGAGACCAGAGGCAGTCTGCGTAATTTAGCGAGACCCTGTCCCCAAAAAGTAAAAAAAACTGGGTTGGGGGTGCAGCTCAGTGGTCCAGCACTTGCAGAGCATGCAGGCGCAAGGCCCTGGGTTCAACCCCCGGTACCACACACACACAAATAATAATAATAAAATAAAAATAAAATAAAAAAGGGGGCTGGGGAGCAGCTCAGTGGTGGAGCACTGTCTGGCATGAGGCCTTAGGTTCCACTCTCCGGTACTGAAAACAAAACAAAACAGCCAAAGATCCTGTTCCCATTTTCCACTCTTTCGTTCCTACCTGTGTGAGTCATAGAGAACCCTAGGCCTACTCGGCAGGAACGCCTGGCCTGCACTGTGGCATGCTCCCTGACACGCTAAGTCTGTCCTTCCTCTGATCGTCCACACCCTCAATGACAATTGTACCAACTCAGGACTCACGACCCACTTCTCCCCTTTCCGCTCTTGTGTCCTGCTTGGGTCCACAGAGGGAGGGCAGGCTTTTTCTCACTGTGGTCTGGGAGCACCTCTTTTCCAGTATATTCTCCTAGGCTACACTTGCTGGCTGGATTATGCACAGGTCACGCAGGGCGGAATCAACAGCCTTAGTGTCGTCAAGCCATAGTATGTTTATGGCCTCACCGTCTCCGCAAGGTTCACCTTCATCTTGATAGAAATGAACTGGACGGGTGAGACACGATTAAGGCCACACTGGTTTTTACTCAGTACCTTAAAACTTTTCTCCTAATTGATTCTCTTGGGAGATGGACCTGGCAACCCACTCCCAAAAATCAATCCTCCATTGAAAACCCCAGGGCTGGGATTTGGCTCAGTGGGTAGAGCGCTGTGCTGCAGTCTCTGAGGTCCCGAGTTCAATTCCCAGCACTGCAAAAATGGGAGAAGGGCCTGGCAATCCACTCCCAAGGCAATCCCGAAGCACTCAGCCATTGAAAACGCTATGAGGGTCGCTATGAGTCGGATACCGACTCGACAGCACCTAACAACAACAACAACATTGAAAACCCTATGAACAGCAGAGAAGCACTGACAACAGTGTTTTGCCTGTTGTATGTAGGGTCGCTATGAGTCGGAAACCGACTCTATGGCACCTAACAACAACAATTGATTCTCTGCCTCTGTCTGCGTGTGTTCCTCTCTCTCTCTCTCTCCCTCTCTCCCTCCCACTCTCTTTCTCTCACCCTGCTCTTTAGACAGAGTCGTGCTATGTAGCCCAGGCTGGCTGGAAACTTTCACTGATCCTCCTACCTCAGCCTCCCAAGTGCTGGGATTACAGGTGTATACCACCACACCAGACCCAACTGATTCTCTGTTGATTCCTCCCGAGAGAGTTTCTCATAGGCAATTTATGCTTTGTTGCAAGTTTCTAACCTTGTAGGGGAACATAGCCCAAATACACATATGAGCTTTACCACATATTAGTCAAAAGGCTCCATAAACCTTGTAAGTTGATACAAGTGTAACCAAAAGTGATGTAACGGTTGCATCATAGAAAAAGCCAATGCTGTGTTACTCTGTATCCCACCAACACTTACCAATAAAGGGAGAAAGAAAAAAAAAAAGAAGAGAAAAAAATTTCTAACTTTCTGAGTCATGATATTTCTGCCTTTTTTTGTTTAAAAAACCCAGGCACTGCAATTGTGTTTCCAGCCTTTGGAAGCTTTGTCCAGTTCATCATGAGTTCTCAGAAATGGGCTTCATTTAAACTAAAATTTCATCAGTTTCTAATAATAGTTTCCTCTGAGTTACACATCTTGGATGACAGGGTAATATTTATTTATTTGACTTTTTAAAAAAATTCCCCATGGTGCTGAGTTCTCTGCCCTGGCAGATTAACAGGTGCTTAGAACCTGTGTGAAATGCACCCAGCTCTGCGAGGTACTAGGTCCTCTGGGAAATATGGCAGAATACATTATCTTGTCCAGCCTTCTAGGAATTTTCAATTTAGGCAGGCAAACAAATCTTACATCCATGAAACTTTTAGAAACTAGTAAATGACAAGATGATCAAGGGCCAGAACAGACAATAAAGACCACGTGTATAATGCTTCAGCAAGTAAGATAATTAAGAACGGGAACTTCAAGCAGCTCTCCTGATGTTGTGCGCTGAGTGCAGCTGGAAGCTGTGGAGAGTGGGGCTTCATCTGAGCTTTGGCGCCACACAGATTCAGAGCCAAACCCAGACTTTTGCCACTGAGTCTCTATGTGATCTGGACAAATTGCTTAAGCCTCGTAAGCCTCAGTTTACTTATCTGTCATGTTGTTGTTGTTAGGTGCCCTTGAGTTGTGTCTGGTCACAGTGACCCTCATAGGATTTTCAACGGCTGTTTCGGGATTGCCTCGGGAGTGGGTTGCCAAGTCCTTCTCCCATTTTGCGGTGCTGGGAATCGAACTCAGGACCTCAGAGACTGCAGAGCAGCGCTCTACCAACTGAACTAAATCCCAGCCCCTATCTGTCATGTAGGAAAGACAATATTTCCAAGAATGCATACCTTCCAAGATGGAAGCTCTAAGAGGAGAGAGTCTTGTCTCTTGTGTTTACTGCTATAACCAACCCCCTGCCCTTGGCCGTAAGATCAACAAGTATGTGCTGAAATAATCAACTCCATCAAGTTTTTATAAGTTTAAGCAATAGGTTTGGGGGCTAGGGTTTAGCTCAGTTGGTGGAGTGCTGCTCTGTGCTCTCTGAGGACCTGGGTTCGATCCCCAGCACTGCAAAAATGAGAGGAGGACCTAGAGCCCCCTCCTGAAACAATCACAAAACAACAGGCCACTGAAAACCGTATGAATAGCAGAGAAGCACTGACATAGTGCTGGGTAGGTACAGTGTCAGACAGGCTTTTGTTCTGCTGTGTGTAGGGTTGCTGTGAGTCAGACCCAACTCCACACAACCCAACCTAACAACCCAACAAACAATACGTTGTTATATATTGCATGTTAAAAGTTTAATGCAGTGCTCAACCTAGTTAAGTGTTCAATATTTTTTGCCCCATTATTGTAATTTCAACACTGTTTAGGAGTGGTAAACCTTCTGGGCACAGAAGCCTTGAGTTCCATCTTTTTTGTAGCAAGGTGGACACAGCCCTTCTCAGAGAATACAACTCTCTAGAAAGCTGCGCACACCCTCTGGCTCATCCCACACATCTCCTTATCGATCCCACCTCACTGTTTATTATTGACTTACTTTGTGGTGCTGGGACTTGAACCCAAGGCCTCCCACTGGCTTCACCACCACCCGACCACTGAGCTTTACCCTCCCCTTGCTATGTTATCATCATCAGTGCCATCCTTTCCAATTGGGATTTCTTTATTTCTTTCCCCCAGATTTTATAACTCACTTGATGCACGTTTTTGTTTTTTCCCTCTTATCTTTTTTTTTTTTTTTTTGGCCTGGATGAAGTGATTTTTATTTCTAGATCAACTGAAAACTTTCAAAACAAACACCCTTTAATGTACAAACTGCAGTCACAATAGTATCTGTGGAGCAGCAAGGGGACCAGGGGGCGAGGGGCTGGGACACACTGAGGAGGGAAGGGTTTCCAGGTGGCAGATGCCTACCTTGCCCCAGATCACACTGCAGCCTGTAGGAACGTGTGGTCTTAGCAGAGAACAGACCAAAGTAGCCAGAGGCAGAGGACCCCTAGGACACCCTGGGATTGAGCCCAGCAGGCCATCCAGTGAGCCCTCTGTCCCCAGGGCAACCGCCAGGGAAAGCCAGGCCAGGGCAGGAGACATGGTAAGGGGGCTGGGATTGAGAGGGGCCATTTTTCCCCAGAATCCTGCTGATCACATGGTTGAGAACAGCATTTCCTAGGGGCTGCTGGATTGAGGGACCCCAAATCCTCCTGGGAGTAGGACAGTGATTGTATAGGAGTATGTTTCTGTAGTGTAGTGGCTATCATGTTCACCTAACACTCAAAAGGTCCCCAGTTCGAAACCGGACGGAAACAGTTTGTGTTTCAGCCTGCAGCCGTAGCCCTGTGACATCTAATCCCATCAGATCTCAGAAGCTAAGCAGGGTCAGGCCTGGTTAGTACTTGGATGGGAGACCGCCTGGGAACACCAGGTGCTGTAGGCTTGGGAGAAGGACCTGGCAACCCACTCTCAAAAGTCAATCCACCATTGAAAACCCTATGAACAGCAAAGAAGCACTGACAATAGTGTTTCGCCTGTTGTACAGAGGGTCGCTATGAGTCGGATACCGACTTGACAGCACCTAACAACAACACTAACCAGGGTACCTGGCCTATCTCCTGACACCCAAGAGCTGGGGTGGATCTGCTCAGAGGTTTTGGAAGCGAAAGGAATGAAAGCCCTGCCAGGTACCAACCAAGCGAGCCTAAGGCAGACAGGTCAAAAGGAAGAGCGCTGGGTCAACGGCACTCTCAGGATCTCCACTGCCTGCAGGGGGCGCTGATAGTGTGGGCAGAAGAGAAAAACCACACAAATCAGAAAGAGTGAAGCATGGAAGTTCCTCTGCGTGGCAGGGAGACAGTCCTCTGGACTGAGGCTGGAAAAGCCCTAAGGCCCACTCTTTCCCCAAGGCCAAGTCTGACATACTTGAATGCCGCTGATGGCGCCCACGTCCTCGAGATCACCCCACAGGGCTCTCCGAGAGGCTTGGTGGCCCCTTCCAGGTGCACAAGGCCACGGGCTCAGCTTGCGTGGGCTGGCCCCCCACCGCACATGGAGTCCCACATGGAGTCCATGGAGTTCTCAGGGAGGAGGCCAGGGCCTCTGACAGGATGGCAGCTGAGGGAGGGCCCGCAGCCCCGCGGGGACCCTGCTTCCTCAGGGCCTCCAGCCTGTCTGCGCTGCCGACCCAGTTGATGCGGAAGGGCTGCCTCCATCTTGTCTGGATGTCTCAGGGAGTTTTCTCTTGACTGACCAACACCTAGCACAGGGGGATCCAGTCCAGTCTTCCATGAGCTCCTGGACCACTGACTTCCAATGCACTGGGAAGAAATGGCCTTGGGCCCCCCGAGAACTGGAGTGACCTCCCGGGAGAGGGGAAGCATTTTCTATCCGCCTGAATGACTGAAAATTCAGGACAGGACTACCTGAGATTGGAGACAGTATTTTTTGTGTGAAGAGGGTACGGATTTGGGATCAAGGTTCTGCCATTTGGAGAAGACAGTCTCTTTGTTTTCCCATTTCCTCTTCAATAAGTTTTGTCAAAAATAAATAAATAAATAAAATTACCTACTTAATATGTTTGCTGGGATTTAGCTCAGTTGGTAGAGCACTGCACTGCAGTCTCTGAGGTCCCGAGTTCAATTCCCAGTACCGCATAAATGGGAGAAGGACCTGGCAATCCACTCCCAAGGCAATCCTGATACAGCCATTGAAAACCCTGTGAGGGTTGCTATGAGTCGGATATCGACTCGACGGCACCTAACAACAACAACAACTTAATATGTTTGCTGGGAGAAGGATGTGGCAATCCACTCCCGAAGCAATTCCGAAGCAATCAGCCATTGAAAACCCTATAAGGGTCGCTGTGAGTCAGATCCAACTTACCAGCACCTAACAACAACAACAACAACAACAACAACAACAACAACAACAACAACAACATGTTTGGGATCAATGTTTGGAAAAATTATGTGTGTAAAGCACGTTCTATTCTGCCTAGAATACATGCTGCATTTATGTTTTCTGCTTTGTATCTTCAGAAACCATGTGAAAGCATTTGTAAGTGCTCCAAAAGGGATTCATTGGTCCGAAAGTCACTTTTCATGATGCTCAAAGAACAGACTTCTTGCAACTCAGCTCTGAGTGCGGCCAATACTTTCAGGCACTGCAGGGTGCTGTTTGCTGTACAAGATTCCAAAGATACGGAAGACCGAGAAGTTTAGTCTAACTAGGGAGCTGAAACTAATGCTAATACATGAGGGTACAGTGGGAACACAGCCTTTAGTGAGAATTAGATTGTTGTTGTTGTTATGTGCCATTAAGTCAGGTCCTACTCACAGTGACCCTATGTACAACAGAATGAAACACTCCCTGACACTGTGCCATGTCCAGCACTATCTCAGTGCTTCTCTGTTATAGGATTTTCAGTGGCGGATTGTTTGGGGAGTGGGTTGCCAGGTCCTTCTCCCTACCCTGCAGCACCTGGTGTTCATTCCCAGGTGGTCTCCCATCCAATATGTTCTTGTTGTTAGGTGCCATCGAGTTTGTATCCAACTCAAAGGGACCCTCATAGGGTTTTCAATGGCTGACTGTTTCGGGATTGCCTCGGGAGTGAATTGCCAGGTCCTTCTCCCATTTTTGCAGTGCTGGGAATTGAACTCGGGACCTCAGAGACTGCAGCGCAGCGCTCTACCAACTGAGCTAAATCCCAGCTACATAGTAAGCCATTTTAACAGTGTCACAGCCTTTTATGTGCATGTGTAACAACACCACAGAGTGGTTGCATGCTGATTGTGACTTGGAATTCCTTTCATTTCAAAGTGGCTTTTTTACAAGCACATGTTCCCCAAATGCTGAGTATATGGAGGTTGTAGTAAGAATCTGATGGGGGTAGAAGAATCCCCAATTGTCTTCACTAAACGTACTTGCTTTTTAATTTATTCTTTCTCCTTCTTCCTTTCTCTTCCTCTTTTCCCCTCTCCTTCTTCCTTCTGTAGACAAAGGCAAAATGACTAAGATGGCTTTACGGAGCTCTGGGTGTGACTACTGCCTTCCATCCTAAGAGAAAAGGAATTGAAAAGAGGCAGCTGAAGAGACAGTGAATTTGTCTGATCCTTCTCACACTCTTCTCTCCCACTCCTGATGTTATTTCTCATGTCACCTTCGATTCTTGCCTTGGTTCTTCTTCATGGATTATATACATGTTGCACTTCAGTCTTTCAAACTTTTTATTTTTATTGTGACACATGCTACAAAATACATTTTATATCCTCAGACTAGTACACACACGCAGATATACACTCATGGATACAGTCAACAAACAAAAGCATTGTTAAATAATGCTTAATCTTACTGTGGAGGATGCATTCTGACATTTGAGATTCCCTTCTGTCTTTTCTATTTTTTCCTATCCATTCAATATTGTTGGGAAAAAAAAACTCATCAGGTCATATCTCACTAGATTTATTTCACAACTAATTAAAGAATTATAATTGGTAGTTTGAGAAACTTTCTAAAAAATAATTATTAATTCCTGAATTCATCCTGCCTCCAAGTGGTCTTTTGTTCCTACCTGATTCTAGTTTATTCCTGATTTGATTTTTTTCTTGGAATTCAAAGGATGAGACCAATAATATGCATTAAAGGGCATGTGGATATATTTGAAATGATTTTGTCTAAGCAGTCACATTAAATTGGTTTAAAAGTAAAAAATCTCACATTTTATTCAATGTTTAGAGAGTTTTATTTTTCAGTTCTGTTGTAATGTCTACCTGCATTTGGATGAAATCCCTGACAGGCCCATGCCTTTTTTGCTCTCTACTGAGCACGTGTGCCCCCAGGCCACTCAGAAGCGACACTGGCCATAAGCCATCCACAGGGCTATACTAAGGCATCATGTCCAATATCAGATCCATTCCTACCTAACAGAGCTTCTCTTTAAGTCACAAATGTAATTTGAATTTGGACATTATAATATGCATTCCAAGAATTTCATCACAATTTGGACCTTGATTTAACATCTCCTCAACCTACACCATGAGATGGTAGCCCTTCCCTCTCCCCTCTTCCATCTGGTGGACAGTCTAATGGAGATGAGCAGCTGGTTAGGGATGGTGGTGGGTGCATAAGAACTGGGCCATGCTTTCCTATGGAAGGATAGGGAACCCCCCCTGAGGAGCAGGCGCATGCTCACATCAGCAGATACTCTCAGAAGTTCCCCAGTGAGGGAATTTCCATGGACCCTGGCCATTGCATTCCCCTCACTCTCTGGCAGGAGCCCTCCCGGGCAAAATTCACAATAGCTCTGCCCAGCTCTTCCTTGGCAGGCCCGTGTCTGGCCATAGGAAGCACTTCTTACCCAGATGAGCTGGGAGGGGAGCTGAGGCAGGGGCCACTGTGTGAAGTAACTCTCCCTCACACTGACCCCCAGAAACTTCCTCCTACCAGCTCCCTTGGGAAAAGGAGGCAGCATCCTCACTTCCTCTCCCAAGGGGTGGGTCTGCAAACATGGTTACAACTCTTTCTAAAGAAAAACTCATCAAATTCTCTCTTGACCCTTTGTATCTTGAAAACAGTAGAATTGTTAGAACTATGTAGAGTTTTCATTAATTCCAACTGTAATCTCTACTATCTGACTACTTATTTTGAAATTCCCTATTTGCTGCATCTTGAGACCGCTGCTAAAACTTCAGTTTTTATTTTTCATCACTTTCTGATAGATATTTAGAGCTACATGAGATTATAAGCAAAATGTAACAATTATAATTACTATTTGTATAACTGTATTATTTTATGCCAGGTTAAATGTATTTCAAATTTAATAGTCAATTGGCATGACTTAACTCTGTCATGTTTTACAATAGTTTTTAGTTTATTTATTTTATTTTTACATAACTCATATAAATTTGCTTTTAGCATAATCCTTTTATATTTAGGACTCACTATTAAAATAACAGCAAAACAAAATCTGCAGTCTGTTCTGCTCTTTTCTGTCTTCACAAATGAAATTGTAAAGTAGATATTCCAAAAATGAGGCGTGGTAGTCTTTTGCTCAGTTACCACAAGACTTAAGGATTCCAGAAGTTCAAGGTAATTCTCTCACCCCAAGTCAGTCCTCACAGCCAGTCCTACCAAACCAAACTGTGAAGGAGGAGGAGAAAAAGGAAGGGCAGCCAGCCTGGCCATTGCAAGCTGTTGTATCGAAGTGCCATAGATTGGACGGCTAATAGTCCCTTCCACAGGTCTGCAGGCTGCAAGTTCAAGATCAAAGGGTTGGCAGATTTGATGTCTGCCCAAGGCTTGCTTTCTGGTTCACAGGTGGCTGGCACCTCCTTGCAAGGAACAGTGGGTAAGGGACCTCTCTCCACCCTCAAGACCTAGGAACCTCCCAAAAACCCACCTCCTGATGTCATCGCATTGGAGGTTAAGATTTCAGCATAGGAATGTGGAGTGAGACCCAAATATCCAGTCCACAAGAGTGAAGCTGAGCCTTGAAAGTGGAAGACTTAAGAGAATAAAGGCTCCACCCTAGTCTAGCTCAGGCTGGAGAGGAAGGGGCTGGAGAGGTGCTGAGGGGCCCATCCATCCCTTTGTGTTCTCCCCATGCCACCAGACGCCTAGCGCACCCCTGTCCGCTGGTACTAAGTCTCCTTGCTGCCTCCCTCCTGAGGCCCGGGAGCCAAGGACAAGATGATCACCATTTTGCTTTGAGCCAGCATTCAAAGTGGCCATGCTCTTCACTTTTATTTCCTTTGGTGGCAATTAAAATAGTTTTATTATTAAATAGCCACTCCCAGAATCATGGGCTGGGATTTAGCTCAGTTGGTAGAGCACTGCGCTGCAGTCTCTGAGGTCCCAAGTTCGATTCCTAGCACTGCAAAAATGGGAGAAGGGCCTGGCAATCCACTCACAAGGCAATCCTGAAATAGTCAGCCATTGAAAACACTATGAGGGTCACTATGAGTCAGATACCGACTCCACAGCACCTCACAACAACAACAATAACCCAGAATCATGAGAATTTGGTTTGGAGGATGGGATTTGGTAGGTGAGGATTATATGGAAGCTTTTTGTGGACTACAAAGGAACACATATAATAAGTGTATGGCGAGGGGAAAAATTGCTAGATGCCAATATAAATGGACTAGAAATCGCATGTAATTGTTCTAACAAGATAAAAACAAAGACCACTACAGGAAAAGCTTCTATCTTAAACAGAACTGGAACCCAAGGACATATAGAAAAATACTACATAGTAAAAGATAGAGAAGACTTGGATGGGAAACTTAGATGGGAAGGGGGGAGGGGGGAAGCATGGGGAGGGTAAGGGGTAACCTATATGAATAATGTTTATCAAATTGCATATATGAAAATTGTCATAATGAAAAGCATGTCAAAATGAATCACATTATGTTGTACATTAAAAATTTCTAATTAAAAAAAGAGAGAGCAAGGAAAAAATTATATATATATATATATATATATATATATATATATATATATGACTTTATCCACTTGTGCATTATAAGGGTGACCAGGCTTTATCTCAGGGAAGATGGCTTTTAAAAGAGACAATTAAAAGTCATCTGGGTTAGGCTCCAATGTAGTCTGCAGCAGAGGACTGAGACAAAAGAAAATTCAGTCCCTCTGCATAATACAGCAGAGGCATCCACCCAGGAGCTGTGTCACATTGAAAGTAACCCCTCCAGACTGGAATCCCAGGTTTGGATCCTTTGAGTCTTTGCCAGCTTCTCAGAACTCAGCTGTGGTTCTCTAGCACCTGCTGACTCCGGAGCCCCTAGATTCCCTTTTCAAAAGCTCTTTCTTTCATGCCAACCATCCCTCCTGTGCCCTTGGTCTTCCATCTTCTTCACCTCTCTCCTGTTTCCAATATCCTGGAAGGCTCTGACCTGTGAGTCTGGTCCCCAGATCAACAGCCCCGGGAGGCATGGACCCTTTGTGACCATCAAGCCTGTGGCTCTGAATTCCTTCATATGCGGCCATCTTCTCTCCCAGGCAGTATGGAGGGAGGAGAAGCTGGTGAGTAAGGCTCACCTGATTTATCCCACCTGGCTGGGAGGGGACAAGGGAGGAGATTTCACACGGAAGTAGCTCTTGTCCTGTCCTGAGCGTTCCTGACAGTTACCTGCAAAGGGATGAAGGTTAACCACCATGGCACTCAGACAGTAAGGCAAAGGCAGGCGCCTGGGCACTAGAGGGTGAGACCCAGCCACATGGCTTTGGGACAGTGTCCCAAGACAGCCAGAAAGAGAGTGCTTGTGCCAGGGGAGGAGTGGATTGGTTTGTATGAACTGTGGCTGCTGGCATTGAATTTGATGCAGTTTCTCTCATAGCCTAAGCTGTCCCTCTCTTATCACGAAATCTTTGGTGGAACGCTACTAAGTCCAGCTGCAGACATGGGTGGCTCTTTGAGAAATGAGGAAAAGGCGGTTGAGATGCAGAAGGGCAGCAGAAGGAGTGGGAGATGGAGAGCTGGAACACCTCAGGGACTGTGCTGCCCTTCTGAAGGCAGAAGGACCTTGGTAGAAGGAGGGGAGGCCTGGGGGTACTGCTGATCTGTAAGAACTAATAGTGGTGATAACACTCCTCTGGGAACATGTTGTTGTTGTTGTTGTTAGGCACCTTCAAGTCAGGTCAGACTCATAGTGACCCTCACAGGGTTTCCACCAGATGTTTTGTTTTGAGATTGCTTTGGGAGTGGATTGCCACATCTTTCTCCCATTTTTGTGGTGCTGGGAATGGAAACTGGGTCCTCACAGAGTGCAGAGTTGCGCTCTACCAACTGAGCTGAACCCCAGCCCCTCCAGGTACATAGGGGTAGTTTTTAGGTTCTGAGGTTTAGCACTGCGCATGTTAACCTCTTGTGTGAGAAGGAGTGACTGTTCATTACCCTCATCCAACCCCATTCTCCTCAGGGCCGTGTCTGATTTGCTCCACTCAGCAACAAAGAGCGTCCTGTAATGACCTGCAAAGAAATGTCCATGGCAGCACTTTTCCCTAAGAGTTGGGACGCTCTCTTGTGCCTTCTCTTTCTGTCCCTTCTCTTCTTATGACTAATTCATTTGACACCCCTGAGACAGTCTTTCACTCATTAATACAGGTTTCCCTAAATTCTTATTTTTTTCCTCTTCTTTTTTAACCCTTACTTAGCTTCTTCAAGAATATGACTTCCCCTCTTTTCCCTCCAATCGCTCTCCGTCCTCTTTTCTCTCCCCTCCCATCCCTGTTTCCCTTGCTTCCTTTTCTCAAAGTGTGAGGGCAAAAATAAAACCTGACTTTAATTATGGAGGATAAGTATAAGTAATGCTGGCTGTCTACCGGTATCAAGCAAAAGGCAAGTGATAAGTTTTGAAGTGAAATGAGACGCATTCAAGAGCCTGAGCCATCAGCCTCAACAGCCCTTGAGGTAACCCAGAGCCTCCATCAAGAGCACCACACAGACTCCACTTCCTTCCTCACCCTTCTCCAATTAATGTTTTTCCTCAGAATGACTGTTCATGTAAAAAAAAAAAAAGATATTTCATTTTATTGTCCTAGTGTTTGGTATAATTATAGGTATCTCAACTGTCATTGTTTTCTACAGAGTCCTTTAAATTTTTATTTATTTATTTATTTTTGCAGCTATATACTACTGGAACCACTTTTGGGCACAATGAGCCTTTGTGGGTTAAACTAGCAAACTATTTATAACATCCTGTCTATGGGAAAGTTTATTCCAGGTCCCAAGCAATGCACTTACAAATGAACTCTGTGATTAAAACTTGAAACAAAGCTTGTATGTCAGAAAGTACTTGCTCATGAATGTGCAGAATACACTCGTGGTGGTTACACCCATAGAGGATCTGTTAGCAGGTATGTCTTCTTCATGTTCTATTCTGTTCCCCGTGAACCCATGGCAATTGGCCCTGCTCTGGGTGGCTGACTGACTGAAGTGTAGGACCATGTATATGGGTCCCTGCTTTATACAAGGGGCTCCCTTTCATAGGTGCTCATGAAGACATATATGGTTCCTGTTGTTGTTGTTGTTAGGTGCCGTCAAGTCCATATCCGACTCATAGTGACCCTCATAGGGTTTTCAATGGCTGTTTCGGGATTGCCTTGGGAGTGGATTGCCAGGCCCTTCTCCCATTTTTGCAGTGTGGGGAATTGAACTCGGGACCTCAGAGACTGCAGCGCAGCGCTCTACCAACTGAGTGAAATAAATCCCAGCCCAAAGGACAGCAAGCTCCCCAACAGGGAATCTAACCCTGGTCTCCCGCATGACAGGCGGGGATACTCACCACTATACCAACAAGGATCATAGGTGCTCATGGAGACATATATGGTCCCTAGCATCCTGCTTCTCCACGGGAAAGGGGCATTCCACGGAAATCAGCTAAGAAGTCCATTTCTTTGCTGTCAGACCTTAGGAGGAAGTGTTTTATGACAGCAAATACCCAAGTGCTGTGCCTTCTGTGGGTCACCTTGAGCTAGTCAAATGAGCTTTGCAGATCCCTTCACAGGGCTTATCGTGAGATAAAAGAAATGAAAGAATTTTGCAGGAAAAACATAATAAGCATGATTCTCTGTCTCTCTGTCTCTCTCCCTCTCATTTTACAATCCTTTTGTGATTGATTGGCTGCACTGAAGATGGCCAGAGGAGGATATTTCCCTAACATGACAGGAGTCCGCTTCATGGGTTGGAGACTTTAATCTTCCAAACGTTTACCTCCACTGATGATCATCCGGGGGAAGAGGAGTTGCCAGGGCAATGCTGCCCCAGCCCCTGGCTCCCAGAATGAGTCCCCTGCGGAGAGCCATTTCCAGTTAGGAAGAAATGCGATCACCTCCTGCCTACTGTGGTGTTTAGGATGATTTGAATTGCAATGTGGTGTATCCAATCCACAGGGTAAAGAAAACTGAACCAGTATCATTAGAGCTGGGAGAGTTGGAGTGAGTAGGCTGGGCCGGGCTTCCATGGTGATAAGGGATTCATCTGGCAGCACCAGAATAAAAGAAACTACTAAAAGCTGCCTCCACAGGCCAATTCCCTGTGTGCACATTCGAGACCTCTGGTGTGTGTGTGTGTGTGTGTGTGTGTGTGTGTATTTATTTTCTATCTGGTCACTGCCTTTTCTCTCCTAGATACCTAATTTTCTGGAAAGCCATTCTGTACTAGGAGAGGATCCAGCTTGCATCCTCTAAAGACTAGGAATATTTGAAAATTCTTCCTAATTCTTTCCCAACTTCCCCCATAAGATAAGCAGCTGATTTGTTAGGGTTATTGGGAATGGATTTTGTCCACACAGACTCAGCAGCTCCTGACAGATGGGCACAGTGAGGCTACTGGAAGCACCCCCTTAATAACACCGTGTTTTACAAAGTGCTTGCTGTTAAATATGTATAAGGCCCTGCAAGATAGGCCCCTACCCCCGTAGAGCTTATATAAACACACCCAGCTCCTAGGCATCAGAAAGCTCAGAGGAAGGTGGGTGGCTCTTTGTACCCAGCTTCTTGGTGAGACTGCATGAAGGGTACAGCCCTGAACTGGTGGAATCGCCGACTCAGTGGAAGGGTGTTGCAGGGGTGCGGGCTGCAGAGCCTAAGCAGGGAGGGCCGGGAGCGGAGGGACGTGATTTGTTCCCAAGAAAGAGCCGAGGCCGGCTCCCGCCATCGCACTCTTTTAAATATTAATAAGACCCAAAAATATGTTCATAAAAAATGAACAAAACTAAAATAAGAGGAAGAGCACCAGACTGGGGGAAACATTTGCATTAAAGATGACAAATTAAAGGTAAGTCTGTTTTCTCCTCGAACCTCAGCCTGCCCGGGCTCAGGTAGCACAGATCATCAGTGGGCAGAGCAGATCTACTGGCGCTTTCTGAACCCATGGACTGGAGGCGCATGCTGCTGAGCCTGAATGCGCTTCCACACAGCCTGGGGCTTCTCCCCAGAGGCTTCCAGGGCAGTGGTCTCCGGTGGGGTCTGAGACACTGCACTTCTCACAGACTCCCAGAGGAAGTGGCTGCTGTGACTGCTGGATCGTACTGGGCCAATTGGAGAGGGAGAGCTGGCTCTGTTGTCCAGTTGAAGCTTCTGCCATGATGGGCACGTTCTGTATCTGTGATGACCAACTCCCTGGCCACTCCTGAGCCCTGGGGATGAGGCTCGAGTGACTGAGGGATTGATGTGTTAGCCTCACTCTAGGGAATGGCCATACATGAGGTTCTCCTGGGGGTTTCTGATGAGCTCATAGGTGGAGGAGGACGTGGCCTAAGATCCAGTGTGAGGACAGAGCCCCTCCCAGACAGCGTCCTTCCTCCTGTCACTCCCTTCTCTGAGCCTTGTGTGCCAAGTCCCCAACAAGGGTGCTCCCTTACTTCTGGTCTGCCTTTCCACCCTCCTACGGAATGGTGCCTGCTCTGAGATGGCACCTTCTCAGCCAGGGCTCGGACAGCCTGCCCCTGCCATTGAGGACCAGCTCCACTGCGACCTTCTCCAGGGCTGCCAGCGCCCTGCCAAGGGGCAGATGTCCTTCTTGGTGTCTCAGCAGCATGGCCTTGGGCACCTCTGTGTGCAGACAGCTGGCCCACAGGGCAGGTGTGTCCCTGTGGCCCCAAGAACCTGAGAGCATGCTCCTTCCCAAGACTGTGCTTCCGGTTGCTGGTGATGTCCTCTCTTGCAGGGGTGCTGGGTAGTGTGACATGGAGAAGAGAAACTCAGCCTTCAAGTTCAGACAAACAGATTCAAAAACTGACTTGCTTCTTCCTGCCTGAGTGGTCTCAGACAATTTGTTTTCCTTACTTTCTTCCTTCCTTCCATCTTTCCATCTTTCCTTCCTTCCTTCCTTCCTTCTTTTTCTTTCTTTCTCTCTCTCTTCTTTCCTTTTTTCTTTCTTTCCTTTTCTCTTTCTCATTTTCTCTCTTTCTTCCTTCTTTCCTTTCTTTCTTTTCTTTCTTCTTTCCCTTCCTTCTTTCCTTCCTTCCTCCCTCCCTCCCTCC